>MU713189.1:87065-142036 GCA_026770625.1 Nicotiana glauca
GAGTGACGTAACGTATCCTTTGTACGCGTTATTAGGAGTAACTCTTCACTATGAACCTTATAAGAATCAGGAAATACCAACAACATTGATAACATAAGAATAAGAGAAGCAACATTAATATCAATCGTCCCATAAGAGGGGAAATAATGTATGTACTGCTAGCTTCTAAGAGTAGAGTATCTTTGGAAGCTCGTTCATCATATGAAGTTTTCCTAACTCTGTAGCCTCTGGGGGACAAATACAGACGTCTCCGTACCGATCTCTCAGACGCTACCGAGTTTGTCCTTAAGTTGTGAGACCTATGTAACCTAGTGCTCTGATACCAGCTTGTCACGATCCGAATTTCCCACCTTCGGGAGTCGTGATGGCGCATACTATTAGGAGCTAGACAAGCTAATTATTAATTACCTCTTTTAGCAAACATCAACAATTTTATAAAACGAAGCATTTAATAATAAAAGCGGAAGTCTTAAATGTAAATAACTGAAAGAAATGCGGAAATTCCAATAACAAACTCTCCCCAAGATTGGTGGGTGTCACAATACTCACGAACTTCTAAGATTACTAAATACAATAGACTGAAATAATTCATAATCTGTTTGTCTCGGTACAAAGGATAACAAACTGAAATAAAGATAGAGGAGACTCCGGGCTTGCGGACGTCAGCAAGGCTACCTCGGTGTCTCTGGACTAAAGGTCTACTCCCAATCTACTGCCGCTGTCTAATAGCTGCTCCAACACCGTGATCTGTGCAAAAGAGCACAAAAGTGTAGTATCAACACAACTGACCCCATATGCTGGTAAGTGCCTGACCTAACCCCGGCGAAGTAGTAACGAGGCTAGGACTGAACTACCAATCAAATCTGTACAGTTTTATATATATATATATATAAATATAAAAAAAACAGTCAAAGAAGGGGGGAAACATGTTGTAGGGGCTGTAACAGTCCAGATATAGAATCAATAAATAAGGAATGAAACTGTACAACTACAATATCAACGAGAGCAAGAAAACGACGGATGCACGGCACCACCCTTCATGCTTTACCTCACAAAATGATGGCACGGAATGATCCTTCGTGCATTAGTATTCATATCATGGCACGGAGTGTTCCTTCGTGCATTAGTAATCATATCATGGCACGGAATGTTCCTTCATGCATTAGTATTCATATCATGGTACGAAATGTTCCTTCGTGCATTAGTAATCATATCATGGCACGGAATATTCCTTCGTGCATTAGTATTCATAGTATGGCACGGAATGTTCCTTCATGCATTAATAATCATATCATGGCACGGAATGTTCCTTCGTGCATTAGTAATTATATCATGGCACAGAATGTTCCTTCGTGCATTAGTATTCATATTACAATCGTGCATGGCATCACCCTTCGTGCTTTATCACTCTTCCTCACCCAAACAACAATCACAAACAATGGGGTGAGGGAATAGACAAGCAAAAATAGGAATCCCGGCAAGGGAACAATAACAACAATTTCAATATCCCGGCAACGGAGAAAAGTCAACCAAACAGCAAAATGTCCCGGCAAGGGATTAACCGATAACTTATTAGCTTTCTTTCATTTCTTACATCATATCTTACTTTATCACTTGAGCAAATGATCCAAAGAATTTATAATCTCATGTACCTTTTCAATTCGTATCACAACCGAGCTGATACTCCACGAAATCAAATGATCATAATGTCTTTCATAGGTTCTTTACAATATATAGAAATCCTCAACTAAACATGGAATTCACAACAAAATCATGATAATCACACTTTAAGGGCTCATGGTCATACTAGACACCAATGTATAGATACTCGTCACCATGTCTATACACCGTACTCAACAATTAGCAAGTAGTAAACAAGACTCAACTCCTATTCCCTCAAGCTAAGGTTAGACCGAACACTTACCTCAACTTCCACAGCTAAATAAATCCACAACGACCGCCTTGCCTCTCGAATTTAGCTCCAACTCAATCAAATCTATGAAATAACGACTTTACAACATTAATATAAGCTAAATAAATCAAACCCAATGCCTAAATATAGTTTTCTAAGCTTTCTTCCCAAAATTCCAAAAATTGACCCCGGGCCCGCTTGGTCAAAACCTAAGGTTTGAACCAATTTCATATCACCCATTTCCCCACGAGCCCGAATATACAATTTGTTTTCAAATTCGACCTCAAAACGAGGTCTAAATCAAAGAAAATTAAAAATCCCTAATTCTACCCAATTCCCCCACTTTTCACCCTAATCTATGTGATTTAAGCTTAAAATTTCAGTAATTAATGAAGGAAAATGAAGACAATGAGTGGGGATTTACTAACCCAAGTGGTCTTGAAGAATGGGGGCTTCAATGGACTCCTAAAAGCTTGGGGAAGAAGAGAGCTTGTGAGAATTTGAGTTAATCTCATATGTACTGGTTTTGCACTTTTAAAAAAAATTACCGGGCGAATTTGTTCTACGCGTTCGCGACATGGGGGTCGCATTCGCGATGAATGGGGCAGAAAGGCATCGCATTCGCGAGGGAGGACTGCGAACGCGAAGAGTAAAAATACGGGGGTCCAAGGTTTGCTCTACGCGAACGCGTGAGGGGTGCGCGAATACGTTGAAGGAAAGGGCTGGGGTCCTTGGTTGGCCTATGAGAATGAGGGGACTGTTCTGCGAACGCGAGCTGAAGGCCGCGAACGCGAAGAAAGAAAACACCGTTCACCTGCTGCAATTTTTTTGCAAATTTCCTTAAGTTCAAAACCACCCCTAACACCTCTGAAAACACTCCCGAGCCCTCGGGGCTCCTAACCAAACACACACACTAACTCAACGACATCCTACAAACTTAACCGTGCGATCAAATCGCCAAAATAACATTAAAATCAATAAATTAAACCTCAAAATCATTACTTTTTCATCAAACTTCATAAACTTTCTTTTTTTGAGATTTAGGTCTGAAACACGTCAAATGATGTCCAATTTCAACCAAATTTCACAAAAACATCTTAAATTACATATAAGACTTGTACCGGGTGCCGGAACCAAAATACGGGCCCGATACCCGCACGTTCTAATCAGTTTTAAATTCAAATTTCCTTAACAATTTTAGAAAAATAATTCCTTTTAAAAATTCATTTCTCGGGCTCGGGACCTCGGATTTCGATTCCGGGTATACGCCCGAGTCCCATATTTTTCTGCGGTCCCTCCGAGACCATCAAATCACAGGTCCAGGTCCTTTTACCCAAACTATTGACCAAAGTAAATTTTAATCATATTAATATCAAAATTTATTATTTTTCACACAAAATATTATATTTAAGCTTTCCGGCTATGCGCCCAGACTTCACACGCAAATCGAGGCGGCTAAGAATGAGATTTTCAAGGCCTCGGAAGCACGAATTGAATGAGAAGACAGGTGATGACCCTTTGGATCGTCACATTATATATACTAAGTGTATTATATATACTAAGTGTATAGTATATATATGTAAATATAGTATAGTGTATTATATATATACTAAGTGTATAGTATATATATATGTAGATATAGTATAGTATATTATATATTCACTTAGTATATATAATACACTATACTATATAATACACTATACTATATCTACATATATATACTATACACTTAGTATATATAATACACTATACTATGTCTACATATATATACTATATACTTAGTACATATAATACACTATACTATATCTACATATATATACTATACACTTAGTATATATAATACACTTAGTATATATAATATATTATACTATATCTACATATATATACTATACACTAAGTATATATAATACACTATATATACTATATCTACATATATATACTATACACTTAGTTTATATTATACATTTAGTATATATAATACACTATACTATATCTACATATATATACTATACACTAAGTATATATAATACACTATACTATATCTACATATATATACTATACACTTAGTGTATATAATACACTTGGTGTAATATATATATATATATATATATATATATATATATATATATATATATATATATATATATATATATATATAGAGAGAGAGAGAGAGAGAGAGCTTAAAATAAATTAAAATCCTAAATTTATACTACATATGTACATAATTTTAAACTGAACTAAAAATAATTTATTTTTGTTTTATATATAGCGACCAACTTTGGTCGCTATTTTGGTCAAAATAGTCGATACTTATTGGCTACCAAATATAGTGACCAATGTTGGTCGCTATTTTTAAATCCATAGTCAAAATCGGGTTAGGCCTCCCAATGTCTTATTTTCTTACCAAAAATTTACCAAACTCTCTCTCAATATATTCTCCTCCCCTTCTCTATTTCTCTTACACAAATTAATCCCCTCACCCCTAGCCATTGTCGCCGGAGTCGCCGCTACCACTGTTGCCGGAGCCGCTGTCCCCCACCCCTTTCCACCACTGCTTTTTAATCCTCCTTTTAATCTACAAAGGTTAGTAATCTACCTTCTTAGCTTTTTAATTTTTAATTTGTGCTATATAATGTTTTATGTAATTTTTCAGAATTTTTCTCTATTTAGTATTAGAGTTTTTGGTTTGAACTACATTAGATTTATGAAATTAAGGTAGAAATTATGATTTTTTAGTTCTTGTATTAATTTAAATTGAGTTAAATTGTGAAAAGAAACAATTCATACATTAGCAATACCTAAATAAGAGTACTTGTAAATACATTGTCCTAAATAAGAATACATTATAAATACTTGAATTAACTAAATTAATTTGTTCTTGCTTTATTTATATAAATAGAACATCGTACTTGGAAGTACAATAGAAATTATCCTAATCGGCGGGGATTGCGGGAGGATTTTGTAGAAGGGGTTGATGAATTTATTAGACATGCAATGTCACTTCCGCCATGCATAAATCAAGGAGTAATTAGGTTCCCTTGTGTTAGGTGCGACTGTATGAAGTTTGGAAAACCGGAGGAAGTTAAGGTTCATCTTTATAGTAAGGGGTTTATAGCGAATCACTTTGTGTGGACTAGTCATGGAGAGATCGATGGTAGCCATGGGATATTTCATAACATAGTTGTGGGTGAAAGTAGTAGGTCGGTGGAGAATATAAATCGTGATTCTAGAATTCATTATATGGTTGCGGATGCTTTTGGGATGTACTTTTGGGGGTGGGCCTAATGAAAATGTTGAACAAACTCCTAATGATGACGCAAAACATTTTTACGAAGCTTTAGAGGAAGCTAGTCATCTACTACGTAATAGAAGTTCGCACTCTGAGTTGTCTGTTGTAGTTAAATTACTAAGTATGAAATCTGATTGGAATATTTCTCAAGGAGCCATGGACTCCTTCATTGACCTTATGCGTGAACTAGTTAGCCCTGATATCGAATTACCCAGTGATTTCTACAAGGAAAAGAGATTAGTTTTTAAGTTAGGACTTTCGTCAATGAGAATTGATTGTTGTGAAGATGGTTGCATGCTATATTATAAAGATGATGCAGGTTTGGACCGTTGTAAATTTTGCAAAAAACGTCGTTTCAAGATGCTTTCCAGTGGGAATATGGTTGATATCAAGTCGATGTATTATTTACCTCTTATACCTAGGTTAAAGAGGTTATATGCGTCGATGAGTTTTGCTCCTCATATGAGATGGCACTTTGAAAATAGAAGACCACCTGGTGTTATGTGTCATCCTTCAGATGGAGAAGCTTGGAAGCACTTTGATAGGACATATCCAGATTTTGCTAGTGAACCAAGGAATGTTCGATTAGGTCTACGTGCGGATGGTTTCACGCCTTTTTCTGTATCCGCCACATCATATTCATGTTCGCCTGTCTTTCTTACACCTTATAATCTACCACCCGAATTGTGCATGACTAGTCCATATATATTCTTAAATTATATTATCCCCGGTCCACGTAATCCGAAGAGTTTGATTGATGTATATTTGCAACTTTTGATTGATGAGCTAAAACAATTGTGGTACGATGGTATTGAAACATATGACATATCAACCAAGCAGAATTTTATTTTGCGTGCTAATTTAATGTGGACAATTAACGATTTTCCTGCGTATGGAATGTTGTCTGGGTGGATGACTGCTGGGAAGCTAGCTTGTCCTTACTGCATGGAAAATAGTAAAGCGTTCACTTTGAAATTGTCACGACCCAAACCCCGCACTGGTCGTGATGGTGCCTCTCGTGAAGACAAGGCCAGCCAATTAACCCAACTCGTCTCTTTCAAAATAGTTAAGCATAAATGAACAGCAAAAATATGGCTTAATGATATTAATTAACAAAATTACAACCCAACACAGCCCTAATCGGGGTATCACAAGTCACGAGCATCTATTAGAATGTAAATCCACTACAATGTCTAAAATATACAAAACTGGAATACTGAACAAAGAGGGAGACATGGTGCTGTGAACGTTGACAATCACCTCTTTAACTCATATAACTCTGCCTCTGATCAGCCAAAACCCGCTACCGGGTGAATAGATACCTGCATCTGCATACGAGGTGCAGGGAGTAAAGTGAGTACTCCAACTCAGTGAGTAATAAAGGTAAATAACATCTGAGCAATAAGAAAATACGTAAAGCAACCAATATGATGTATAGAAGCCTGGTACAATTCTCTGAGAAAAACAGTGAAAACTGTGAAATCTTTAGAAGTATCTTGGCTCAGTTTAAATCTCTTTTGAAAATGATCCTTTCAATAGTTACGAAATGATTTCAAAATAGTTAGTGCTGATAAGCACAGAAAAATCCGCCCCTCGGGCACAACTACCACAGTATAACAGGTAAAAAGGCAAATAAATATGCAAGATGCGCACGTAAAAGTTTGCCCCCTCGGGCAACATCTCAAAATAGTACCAGCCCCTCAGGCTCAATATCAATCACTCAGAACAGTATCAGCCCCTCGGGCTCAGTATCACATCACTCAGAACAGTATTAGCACCTCGGGCTTAGTATCACATCACATAGGTACCCGGGCTCACTGGGGGTGTACAGACTCTGGGAGGGGCCCCTTATGGCCCAAGCGCAATATCAAGCCACCTCGTGGCATATAAAACAAGGCCTGAAATCCTTTTCACATCGCATTCGAGGCCTAAAAGCCTCCTCACATAATACTTGATGCCTGAAAGTCTCCTCACAATACACTCGAGGCCTGAAAGCCTCCTCATAATACACTCGAGGCATGAGAGCCTCCTCACAATACACTCGACATTTCCTCACTTATGGCCCTCAGCCCACTTAGTCCAGGAAATATCATAAGCCACTTGGGCATTAATAAAATAGTAGTGCTCAGCCCAAAAAATAGTAGTAATATCATTTAAGTCTCAAAGTTCAATTAAAACGGCTGAGTTTGTAAAACACTATAATCAACAGGACTAAGTTCAAGTAGTATATCAAATAGTGAGGAAAGAGTGATAAAAAACCCACGGAAGACTCAAGTAGTCGGCATTATGCCCAAAATATGGCAGTCAACCCAAATCATGATAATAACAAATAAGTTCCAGTCAAATACGCGGTAAAATCATCAATCGGGATGGACCGAGTCACAATCCCCAACGGTGCTCTACCCCACGCTAGCTATCCGGCGTGCAAGTCACCTCAATATAGCACTAAGATGTGCAATCCGGGGTTTCAAACCCTCAGGATATCATTTACAATCATTACTCACCTCAAGCCGGCCAAAATCCTAGCTCGCTATGCCCTTGCCTCGCAAATCGACCTCCTCACGCATCGAATCTGATCAAAATCACAACGAATATGTCGCAATAGGATAAGGGAACATAACCCAATCGAAAAGACTCGAAAAATATCGAAAATCACGAAATTTGCAAAACCCAAGCCCCAGTCCCACTTCTCGAAAAATCAAAAAATTAACATTACCGGATTCCTTATCTCGCCACGAGTCTATACATCTCAAAATTACCAAAATCGGAGTCCATTTGACCCCTTAAATTCCACTTTGAAATACCAAATTTCCAAGCCCTAGCTTTACCCTCTTTTGATGAATTTCCACAAATTTCCATGTTAATTCTACCATTAAATCATGTATTTAGGCCAAAAAACTCACCTCCAATCACACCTAGTAGAAATCCCCTTCAATTTCTATCCAAGAGCTCTCAAGATCGATCAAAAATGGTGGAAATGAACTTAAGCTCGCGGAACAAAATGAGCTTTAAAACCTTTCTCTGAACAGTGATTTTCACATCTGCGGTTCCTTTGCCACATTTGCGGCTACCACTTCTGCGGATCTTCATTAAGCCAACAACCGCTTCTGCGGTCCTCTATCCGCATGTGCGGAATCCACTTCTGCGGAAACACCATGGTCTCACCTTTCGCTTCTGCAACTCATCTACTACATCTGCGGCATCGCAGATGCGGCCCCAAGCCCGCACCTGCGGAAATAGCCAACCTTCCAAGAACTCGCACCTGCGAACCTACCTCTCACATCTGCGGAACCGCATATGCGGACCTTCTTCCGCAGATGCGGAAACACCAGATACCAGCAATATCAGAGTTTCACTAAGTCCAAAAATCATCACGATGGCCATCCGAAAACACCCCGAGGCCCCCGGGACCTCAACCAAAATTGCCAACCAATCCTAAAACATCATTCAAACTTGCTCCAATCATCAAAACACCACAAATAACACCAAAATCATCAATTCTCACCGAATTCAAGCCTAAGTTCTTCAAAAACTTCCAAAACACGCATTTGATCAAAAACCAAACCAAATCACCTCTGAATGACCTAAAATTTTGCACACACATCCCAACTCACATAACAAAGCTACAACAACTCTCGGAATTCCATTCCGATCCTCGGATCAAAATCTCACCTATCAACCGAAATTCGCCAAAACACTAACTTCGCCAATTCAAGCCTAATTCTTCACCGGACCTCCAAAATCACTTCCGATCACACTCCTAAGTCACAAATCATCCAACAAAGCTAACCAAATCATTAAAAAATCCGATCCAAGCTCATATACAAATAAGTCAAACCTTTCAAATTCAAAGCTTCCAACTAAAATTGTTCTTTCAAATTCATTCCAAATCTTCCCGAAAACCAAAACCAACGATCTATATTAGTCATAATACCCAACACGGGGCAAGTCATGCCTGAGAATTGGCAATCAAAGTGCAAAAGTTCAAAATGACCGGTCGTGTCATTACATCCTCCCCCACTTAAACACACGTTCGTCCTCGAACATACCCAGAGCTGTTCTAAAAGCTAACCAATCGCTGAATAACCTTACCATGCATATACCCGGGGGTGATCCCACGTCAACCTATCTCGCATAGGTACGATAACACATTTTTAACTAAAATCACACAATCTAGTCTAGCCCATAAATCATAGAACCACATTTCACTTTCTGGGATCATACATAAGATCATAACCTCACATCTTTATTCAGAATGAGTCCGAACCAACCATAATAACCCATACCTGCCATCTCAGGTGCAATTGCATGATATACCACATAGCTCAAACACTCGAAACGATAACTTCTATCCATAGTGGCTGCACACAACACCCGAGTACTAGTAGAAAACCTCTTATCAACTAAGGTCTTATTCCACACTTCTATATACTGCTAATGATAAATGAAACATGCAATAAACCGTAACCATCTCTCAGGTCAACCATTCATTAAGTCACTTCCCTTCTTGGCTAATACCACAGTAGATTTTCGAGCCGAACCTCGATATTATCCTTCCAACAAGCTGAAATCAAATCCGTTCATATTCCTGAATGACCCCAACAATCACCTCAAATCCAACACACCTCTCTGGTGACATGATGCATCAATACAGGCCTAAGCCACAACTTGCATAATTCGCGCACCAATAAGAAACGGTCTGAATATACTTAAATCATGGGAATGACCCCAAACGAAAGAGTTGTACCTCAAACTCATCAGTACCATCACAACACAAGGCTGAGACCCCGTCTCACATCATAGAAATAAAACACATGAATCTACCCCAAAAGGTCATATCTCCACGTAGCCTCGCTAAAAGGCGCGATTCTATCCAAACACTGCTACACATGAAATACCTCAAGTCACTATGCTCAAAATCGACAGCCACACACAATTTGATGTCTAAACCAAAGCAAATCATTACACCCACGGTGAAACAAATAACATATGCCACGCAACCCGATAGGACATAACTGATACGCCATTCACTAAGCAATGCTAAATTACTCTTCCTGCTCGAATTCCACTAAGAGACCCCAATTGAACCGCACCATAGGTGCCTATAACCGATAAATCATAGCGTCTGGCAACACCAAAAAGGAAATCATAGGTCTCCCAGATTACTAGCAAGCTCAATAACGATCAAATCAACCTACCCCTCAACAATACAATCCGGGGCCAATCAAGCTGACTCAAGCTAGAACACGCATCCACCTTGACCTGCCAATGAACTTATCATCAAGGAAGCCTGAAGCTGCTCCTTCCACTGCTACAGTTCCTACCGGAGCCATACGATACGGTGCCCGGCACCAAATCCATACCAAAATCTATAACCTCGCCCGGCGACATGCCCGAAAACAAGAAATACATCCGAAAGTCCCTCAACTCCATAACTGAGTCAATAGTAGAAAGCTCTGCACTGACATCCATCACGAAGAACCAATTAACCCTTCCCAACCGTCCCCTGGTCTTTGAAATATAAACCACTCCACTAGAATATAATCCGACGCACCTCGCCACTCAACCCGCGGCGTTTCTAGCATAGCCCATGGAGCAATAGTCCAGAATACCCCAACACTGAGACAACTAGTCTACACCCTAATATCATATCAAAAATCTAACTTACCAAGCAAAGAAAGATCCACTCAGGCCTCCAAATCCCCGGTACTTGCTAAATAGTGTCGACACATACGATCTACAACCATATCATAGCCTGTATATGAGAACTCCCGTCTCCACATCCACACGGCACATGAATCATCATTTTCGATCCCAATTTCGCCGTCCAAACACGTGCACACCTTTAATACCCAATCATTCCACGATAAATACTCTAAAATTCCCATGTGCCATATAAGCAACTTGAATATCAGCAGTCGATCCAACCTGAAAGTGCCGCAATACTACTGAAGTGCCATCAACTTAACCACATTGCTCTTTTTTTTGAAACCCATACTCTTGTCAAATCACTTCCAAATAACAATACCTTTTCCTTAATCATCTGAGGTTACCCGCTGCCTAGGAGTTTTATGGACTTCTTTTCAGAATTGAACTGAAACCACGTACACACAAATCTCGGTCTTCCACAACATACCGCATACAGGAACACTTTTATCTCCCTTCCGAGCCACAGACATCTACGCACTCAAGAACTTCAATTTATCCCATCTAGAAGAAAAATCATTACATATCCCATGTCTCTCATATTCGTAGAAAATGCACATCTTTAACCACAGTAGAAATCAACACGAACCCTCCCAATTTCGTTTGCATAAATTAAACTGCCAAGACTGAATCCTTCTAACTAGACCAAGCTAAACAAGCCATCAAAACCTATGAGCATTGCTGCAAAATACCTGTAAGAACCCATTACCTTGAACATATACAAAGAATTGATCATATGCTTACCATACCAATTCGTTCTATTATCAAACTATTCCATCTATCTAAATTTCCTTCTGATTCATTTTCAACTTGATGCATCCCTCTTGCTATAGTACCATAACCTCTCAATCTCGGGCTCACTACACGAGACCCAAGCACAAGACCACACTGTCTAGGACCCATAAGCTGATGAATACTCTCTCAAATATCCCCAGAAACACCACATTCCAGGATATTTTACTCTGAAAAACTTCCTGCGAATCAAAATTCGTTACCTTTACCTTCTAGATACTGATACATAGGATCCCATAATTAACATAAAATACCACAGGTATTGATCTTTTGTTTTCCAATGAAAACACATTCTCTAACCATATACACAACCTTGAGATACCCGATTGTTCCCTGTAGAATCTTGAACACATTAGAACCATCCTCGAAAGTCATTCACTCTTTATTCAAACTGCAATTTACCTGACCTACGAACAGAACCACCCGTGCCTGGCACTCCGATACTACAAAATGAAACCATCATCCCAATACAACCAAGCAACTTCCTGCTCTATGCGCCGAGCATTATTTACCAACAACACTCTAGACATTCCGTGATTCTCATACCTTGTGAAGCATAATATAACCTCTATCAAAAATTTCCTTTACTCTAGCCATAGCTAATTCTCTCGCATGCCCCAAACTGAAAACAACATAGCACCTAACCGTGAAATTAACTGCTCATAGCAGACTCCCCCACTTGGCTCGAAGCCATAGATCAAGACATACTCAACAACTCATAACGCTTTTACTCGATTGATGCCACAATACCATAGTGAGATTAAACTCAAATATTTAAAAGTTGTGAGAACACAGATCATCCAGCACTGAAAATCTTCTGCAATTCTCGCATTCATCCCCACAAAAGTGAAGCCCACTCTCTTAAGCAATCCGAAATTCCAAATTTCAACATGTACCCTTCCATTACACATGAGATCTTCTAACACACACATAAGGATCACACTACCTCGGAACACTCCGTATGAGATAACCCTCCTGCTTTGCCTCAATATAACATTTTCGTAACCTTCCACCATCATACATATTATACAGCCACTTAGTCCTCCTGAGTCTGAACACATACCATAATATGAAATTTACTTCACTCCCATCTAGGAGACATGAAAAGATTCTTCATGCGCCCATCACTCGGGGCCACACATCCAGTCACGATGGAAATCAAACACTTAATAGTTCATGTATGATCCAGCAGACCTTCCTCGTCACTTTCAAGTTACATAGATACGTCTTGCAATGCTAACATACTCATCACATGGCTATCCAGCCGTCACTTCTACTAATAGGGACAATACCGAACATATAAGTTTAAATCACTTACTCACACAATCAGCACCTCGGTGCTCAAGCCATAGGCAAAGATCCGGCCTCAAGTCCTCCAGACTGGCCCAATATATACTCACGGAGATTACATCTCGCCCCTCGATCGGGGAATCACAAGCCATCAAGGCACATCAAATTCCGAGAGCTCATGCGCACATACAAATGCGTGGAAGAAATTTTAAGAGTTATATCTCAAGCTGAATCAAGGACGCACGATAAAAATTCAAGAATGCGAAGTTTTCCTAAAGGTTCTGCAGCCTCTCGTAGATAAATACAGACGTCTCCGTATTGATCTGTGAGACTCTACTAAACCTGCTCATCACTCGTGAGACCTAGTAACCTAGGCTCTAATACCAACTTGTCACGGCCCAAACCCTGCACCGGTCATGATGGCACCTCTCGTAAAGACAAGGCCATCCAACTAACCCAACTCGTCTCTTTCAAAATAGTTAATCTTAAATTAAAAGCAAAACTATGGCTTAATGATATTAATTAACGAAATTACAACCCAACACAGCCCTAATCGGGGTATCACAAGTCACGAGCATCTATTAGAATGTAAATCCACTACAATGTCTAAAATATACAAAACTGGAATAATGAACAAAGAGGGAGACACAGTGTTGTGAACGCTGACAGTCACCTCTTTAACTCATATAACGTTGCCTCTGATCGGCCAAAACCCGCTACCGGTTGAATAGACACCTGCATCTGCACACGAGGTGCAGGGAGTAAAGTGAGTACTCCAACTCAGTGAGTAATAAAGGTAAATAACAACTGAGCAGTAAGAAATCACGTAAAGCAACCAACATGTTGTGTAGAAGCCGGGTACAATTCTCTGAGAAAAACAGTGAAAACTGTGAAATCTTTAGAAATATCTTGTCTTAGTTTAAATCTCTTTTGAAAATTATCCTTTCAACAGTTAAGAAATGATTTCAAAACAGTTAGTGCTGATAAGCACAGAAACATCCGCCCCTCGGGCACAAATACCACAGTATAACAGGTAAAAAGGCAAATAAATATGCAAGATGAGCACGTAAAAATTCGCCGCCTCGAGCAACATCTAAAAACAGTACCAGCCCCTCGGGCTCAACATCAATTGCTCAGAACAGTATCAGCCCCGCGGGCTCAGTATCACATCACTCAGAACAGTATCAGCCCCTCGGGCTCAATATCACATCACATGGGTACCCGCACACACTGGGGGTGTACAGACTCTGGGAGGGGCCCCTTATGGCCCAAGTGCAATATCAAGCCACCTTGTGGCATATAAAACAGGGCCTAAAAGCCTTTTCACATCACACTCGAGGCTTGGAAGCCTCCTCACATAACACTCGAGGCCTGAAAGCCTCCTCTTAATACACTCGAGGCCTGAAAGCCTTCTCACAATACACTCGAGGTCTGAGATTCTCCTTACAATACATTCGACATATCCTCACATATGGCCCTCGGCGCCACTCAGTCCAGAAAACATCATAAGCCCCTCGAGCATTAATAAAATAGTAGTGTTCAGCCCAAACAACAGTGGAAATATCATTTAAGTCTCAAAGTTCAATTAAAACGGCAGAGTTTGTAAAATAGTATAATCAACAGGACTGAGTTCAAGTAGTATATCAAATAGTGAGGAAAGAGTGATAAAAAAATCCACGGAGGACTCAAATAGTCTGCATTAAGCCCAAAATATGGCAATCAGCACAAATCATGATAATAACAAATATGTTCCAGTCAAATACGCGGTAAAATCATTAATCGGGACGGACCGAGTCACAATCCCCAACGGTGCTCTACCCCACGCTCGCTATCCGGCATGCAAGTCACCTCAATATAGCACTACAATGTGCAGTCCGGGGTTTCGAACCCTCAGGATATCATTTACAATCATTACTCACCTCAAGCCGGCCAAAATCCTAGCTCGCTATGCCCTTGCCTCGCAAATCGACCTCCTCGCATGTTGAATCTAATCAAATCACAACGAATACGTCACAATAGGCTAAGGGAACATAACCCAATTGAAAAGACTCAAAAAATATCGAAAATCGCGAAATTTGCAAAACCCGAGCCCCGGGCCCACTTCTCGAAAAATCAAAAAATTAACATCACCGGATTCCTTATCTCGCCACGAGTCTATACATCTCAAAATTACCAAAATCGGAGTCTATTTAACCCCCTTAAATTCCACTTTGAAATACCAAATTTCCAAGCCCTAGCTTTACCCTCTTTTGATGAATTTCCACAAATTTCCATGTTAATTCTACCATTAAATCATGTATTTAGGCCAAAGAACTCACCTCCAATCACACCTAGTCAAAATCCTCTTCAATTTCTGTCCAAGAGCTCTCAAGGTCGATCAAAAATAGTGGAAATGAACTTAAGTTGGCGGAACAAAATGAGCTTTAAAACCCTTCTCTGAACAGTGATTTTCGCATCTGTGATTCCTTTGCCGCATTTGCAGCTACCGCTTCTGTGGTTATATCTTCGCTTCTGCGGATATTCGTTAAGCCAACAACTGCTTCTACGGTCCTCTATCCGCACTTGCGAAATCCGCTTCTGCGGAAACACTATGGTCTCACCTTTCGCTTCTGCGACTCATCTACCGCATCTACGGCATCGCAGATGCGACCCCAAGCCCGCACCTGCGGAAACAGCCAGCCTTCCAAGAACTCGCACCTGCGAACCTACCTCTCGTATCTCCGGAACCGCATATGCGGCCCTTCTTCCGCAGATGCGGAAACACCAGATACCAACAACATCAGAGTTTCACCAAGTCCAAAAATCATCCCGATGGCCATCCGAAATCACCATGAGGTCCCCGGGACCTCAACCAAAAGTGCCAACCCATCCTAAAACACCATTCAAACTTTCTCCAATCATCAAAACACCACAAATAACACCAAAATCAACAATTATCACCAAATTCAAGCCTAAGTTCTTCAAAAACTTCCGAAACATGCATTTGACCAAAAACCCAACCAAATCACCTCCGAATGTCCTAAAATTTTGCACACACATCCCAACTCACATAACAAGGCTACAACAACTCTCGGAATTCCATTCCGACCCTCGGATCAAAATCTCACCTATCAATCGAAATTCGTCATAACACTAACTTCGCCAATTCAAGCCTAATTCTTCACCGGACCTCCAAAATCACTTCCGATCACACTCCTAAGTCACAAATCATATAACAAATCTAACCAATTCATAAAAACTCCAATCCGATCTCATATACAAATAAGTCAAACCTTTCAAATTTAAAGCTTCCAACTGAAACTGTTCTTTCAAATTCATTCCAAATCTTCCCGAAAACCAAAACCAATGATCTATATTAGTCATAATACCCAACACGGGTCAAGTCATCCCTGAGAACTGGCGATCGAAGTGCAAAAGTTCAAAACGGCCGGTTGGGTCGTTATAGAAATATGGCCGAAAGCAATCATGGTTTGATTGTCATCGTCAATTCTTGCCTCCTGATCATGAGTTTAGAAGGATGAAAAATGCATTCAAAAAGAATAAAATGGAATATGATTTCCTACCTCTGATACTTTCAGGTGAGGAAATTTGAGAGAGGGTCCAGAACTTCAGTAAAGTTACTGAAGCTCCACCTTATAGATTCCCCGGATACGGTGTTACTCATAATTGGACGAAACAGAGTATATTTTGGGAGTTGCCTTATTGAATGGATAATCTTCTCTGTCACAACCTTGATGTCATGCATATTGAGAAGAACATTTTTTGACAATTTGTTCAACACAGTGATGAGTGTTAAAGGTAAGACAAAGGATAACCCGAAGGCTAGAATGGACTTACAAGAATATTACAGGCGGCCTAAATTATACTTGCAGACAGAAAATAATGGTAAGGTGTTCAAGCCCAAAGCAAGTTACACATTTACTTTGGAGTAGACAACAAATTTGTGATTGGGTAACGAAATTGAAGATGCCTGAGGGTTATGCGTCGAATTTTGGGGAAAAAGTTGATATGGAGGAAGGGAAGTTGAGCCATTTGAAAAGTCATGACTGTCATGTTTTCATGTAGACCTTATGCCTATTGCATTTTGTGGTTTGCCTAAACGAATCTGGAAACCCATCACAGAGATTAGTTTGTTTTTCAAAGACTTGTGTTCTTCCACATTAAGGGAAGAAAACCTACTCCGGATGGATCATAACATTCGTGTAACTTCTAATAAGATGGAAAAGATATTTCCATGTGGGGTTTTGATGTGATGGAACACCTTCCAATCCACCTTGTACACGAGGCACGACTTGGAGGGCCTGTTCAATGCAGATATCGGTATCCCTTTGAGAGGTAATATTTTAGGTTTGATGTAATTTTCTGTTTTAATTTAAACAAATGTTCTTAGCTAACCTGAAATTATGTAGGAAAATTGGCAAATGCAAACAATTTGTTAAGAAGAGGAATAGGATTGAAGGATCTATATGCGAAGCTTATCTTGAGAAGGAAACTGCCCATTTTTGTTCTTATTATTTTGAGAGTAATGTGCCACGTACTAGGAATAGGCTCAACAGGCACACGGTCGACCTTAGGAATGATCCATTATATCTGCCTATGTCCATATTCAATCAACCAGGCCGATGTTCTAAGGATGTTAGAAAGAGAAGTTTGAGTGATATAGAGTACAAGTCAGCTACACTTCACGTGTTGCTAAATTATCCCGAAGTTGTACCATATCTCAAGTAAGTATTGATTTAGTAGTTATCAAAATCTAAAAATTACTGTGATTACATCTCAATGCAACTACTAAAAATATTTGATGTGTCACAGTCACTTTGTGGGTCAATTTGGCTATGATGCTGTATATACGAGATTTGACACGTGGTTCAAATAATTTGTAAGGTTCTCCTTAAAATATTCTAACACTATGTAGGTAAACAATGTTTGGAAGTTATGCTAACTAATGAATTTATTTAACGATTTGTAGGTAAATGATCTAAATAATGGTATAAATAAATTTTTGAAAGATGTATCTTGGGGACCTGGGGTTGAGGTCACAACCATATCTAAGTACGTTGTGAATGGTTATAAGTTTCATACAGAGGATTGCTCTAAAAATAAAAATAGCAACAACAGTGGGGTGTGGGCTCAAGGTGGTGATAGCAACCAAGATGGAGATATTGATTATTATGGTGTGCTCAAAGAAATAATAGAACTAGAATATACAGGTTGGCCAAATAAGAAATTGATACTCTTTAGATGCAAGTGGTTTGACCCACATCCAACAAGAGGTACAAGAGTACACAATCAATACAACATAATTGAGGTTAATCATACGAGGGAGTATAATCACTATGATCCTTTCATAATTACACATAATATTAGACAAATGTATTATGCTCCTTATTCAATGCGGCGGAATAAGTCTGATTGGTGGGTTGTAATAAAAACTAAGCTTGTGGGTAGGGTAGAAGTCGAGAATGTGTCAGATGTTGCATATCAAAACGATATCTCCAGTGTTCACCAAATAGTGGTCGAAGTTTTAGAAAATAATTTGGAACATACTGAACACATATTGGAAGAAGTTGATATAGATGAAGTAAGAATTATATGCAACGAGGAAGAAGAATCAACTGATGAAGCTCAAACTAGTGAGGAAGAAGAATTCTCGGACGAGGAACTATACGTTGATGAGCTTTAAAAAGTTGGTTTCTTTAATAACTCTCGTTTATAGCTAGTTTCTTTATATGTTTCAATCTAATTATGTATTATATTATGCAGATGACAGGTAAGGGTCGAGGTAACAGTGATCCTACTGGTTCTCGGGGTCGAGAAAAGGCTAGGAAACCAAAGAGGAGGGTAGAAGATACTACTCAATCCCTTCCTGCATCTTCACAGATGCCTGTGCCTATGCCTATGTTTGGGCCTCCACCCCAGGGCTATTCTGAGCTGCCAGGGCATGACCATCTCTATACCTTCATACAGACGCCAGGTCTTTCTTCACAGGGCCATAGGACTGTACGACCTACATACAGTCCACATGTCTCACTACCACATAGATCGCATCCATTAGCAGCTTATGGATCGCATCGATCCATGTCACATCCACATGGATCACAACCATCCATGTCACAGCCACTCGGGTCACAGCTATCTGTGTCTCATCCACTTGCGGCCCATATAGCTATGTCGCACTCCCAGGGCTCGCAGCCATCTTCATCTGGGACTCCATCTATTGCAGGCCTTCGCCTGCGAGATACTAGCTCTGACCCCCCTTCCCCCCACACCTTCCACACATGCCTCCGATATACATGCTTCAGACAATGATGTTGATGATGACGAGGAGGTGCATTATGATGAATATGGCAAGATCATCATAGTCCCTAAGGGTGACGGGTAAGAGTTATTTGTTATTTTTACTTTTTTTATTTTGTACAGTTTTACTAAGATATTAATATATTTTTTATATTAAATTGCAGGTTCATCCCTAGTAATATTACTACAAGGATCATCACCAAAGCCACCGGAAAGCTTTATGATGGTCCTTATGCGACTTGGAACGAATTCCCATTCTCGCTGAAGGAGGCAATCTTCAATCAATTTAAGGTATAAATATTCTTTTAAGCAGTATAATTATTTATATTTATGATATTTCCATCTAAATATGTATTATAGAATATAGCTTAGCTTATATATATCGAATTTAGCTTATATAAAACGAATATAGCTTTTATATATATTTGATAAAAGCTTAGTGCGTTAATACATAATTAATCAAAAGTTAAGCGCATTAATACTTAGCTTTTATTAGCTAATGCACTAATACATATATATACATACATATATATATATACATACATATATATATACATACATATATATATACACATACATATACATACATATATATATATATATATATATATATATATATATATATATATATATATGTATGTATATATATATATGTATGTATGTATGTATGTATGTATATATATAAGCTTTATGATGGTCCTTATGTGACTTGGAGTGAATTCCCATTCTCGCTGAAGGAGGCAATCTTCAATCAATTTAAGGTATAAATATTCTTTTAAGCAGTATAATTATTTATATTTATGATATTTCCATCTAAATATGTATTATAGAATATAGCTTAGCTTATATATATCGAATTTAGCTTATATAAAACGAATATAGCTTTTATATATATTCGATAAAAGCTTAGTGCGTTAATACATAATTAATCAAAAGTTAAGCGCATTAATACTTAGCTTTTATTAGCTAATGCACTAATACATATACATATACATATATATATATATATACATATACATATATATATATATATACATATACATATATATATATATATATATATATATATATTATAGCTAATGCACTAATATACTATATTATAAGCAGTTAATTCACTTAACTTTTGAATAATTATTAGCTAATAAAAGCTAAGTATAATATATCGAATATAGCTTTTATGATATTTTCATCTAAATTTGATATTTCCATATAATACTTGACTTTTGAAATACAGAGCAAGTGCGTATGGGAATACACTAGAAAAAAATTAATTCATGAAGTTAGCGACCAACTTTGGTCAATTATTTTAAAAAAAATTAAATATATTTATAGTATAGCGACCAACTTTGGTCGCTATTTTTCAGATTTTAAAATATAATATTTTTTTTTACAGACCAAAGTTGGTCGCTATTTTATGATTAATAATAAAAAAATATATAATTTACATAAAGAGATCAACTTTGGTCGCCAAAATTATAATATTATAATATTGTAGCGACCATAGTTGGTCGCTATTTTCTTTGCCAGGAAAATTTGGTCCTTTTACCTGAGAAACCAAAGTTGGTCGCTAATTAACGACCAACTGTGGTTCCTAAGGTAAAAGGACCAGTTTAATATCGATCAGGCGTGTTTGGTCGCTTTTTGACCAATAAGCGACCAACTTTGGTCGCTTTTTTCCGGATTTCTAGTAATGTTTGTTGTGTTTGGTTGTTAGAAAATATTTTTTTAAATAAAATATTAGGAGTATTCATCAAAAGGTAAATTTGACTTTCCTGTATTTTTTCATTTAGCCTCAAGAGTTAGTCTATTATGCATGGCAAGGCAAGCATCTCTAGCTTTGATATTATTTTTTATTCCTTGACGATTATACAAAAAAAAAATCTAGGTTTATTATTTATTACGAAAATATCCGAGGTCTATGTCAAATTAAAATTTTATGCCATGATATAAGAATGTTTATGTATGTCTCGATGTCACCACTCTAATTAACATCACTCGTTTAATCACAACTGACAATCCTTAGGTATTCAGGTCATCGCTATTAGATTAGAGTTGATCAAATATGAGAGTCTAACTCAAAAGATTAGTCTATTAGACGAGAAAGCTCATTCAACCTACAAACACAAACAAATGCTCTTTGCAATCAATAAGAAACTCAATTATTTTTAGGGGTAGGCGTTCGAGTAATTCGGGTTAGATATAAAAATTTTGGTTAGGATTTTCGATTTTTTGATTGAAGAAATGCTAATCCAAATAAACTCGGATTGGATCATATTTTTTAAGTTTGGACTCGAATTAATCGGTTTGAATATTTTGAATTTTCGATTTTGAGCTTATAAGTTGAGATGTTTCTTCTTTCTACGATAATGAACATCCAAATGAAGTATTCATGTCAAATAATTGCCAAAAAAGTTTCTCGTTTTCACCGCGATTATCCAAATAAAGTAGTAATGAAATCATCATCAAGGAAATACAACAAAGACACTAGTAAGGTCGATAAGAAGTAGCAATAGTAAAATCATGTCAAAATAGAAAATATTCTGATAGTAACTTAGTAATTAGTGTTGAATATATGAGAATATGAGGATGTTTGGATTGGCTTTTAAGCTCTTTTTAGTGTTTAGCAAAGTTAAAAAGTGCTTAAAAAAAGCTAAAAACTGCTTAAAACAAGCAAAAGCAATAAGCAGGGCAACCCCAACTTTAAAGCTATTTCTACTGAAATGCTACTTTTTTAAGCCAATCTAAGCGGCTGTATGTCTAATGGTTAGTGTATTGAACTTGTTATTATTGTAAAAATAGCACGGTCTAGCTAGTTTTCGGACCGGTCATTCAAAAATAAGCAGCATTTACCAAGTCAATGAAAAATAGCCACTATATTTTGCTGCAACAGAGATCGGTCTAGCATAATATACTGGAGTTCGGTGTACCTTTGTATGCACTTCCTACATATTAAGCTGGACTGGTATACTTTGCTCGCTCCAGTTATACTAGAGACTGGAGTACCGGTGCTCCAAACTCCAGTATATTATGCTAGACCGGTATATTATACTGGATCTCCAGTATATTATACTGGAGTATTTTTTCGGATTTCGAACAGTATTTTCGTTTAGATTTTATCTTTACATAAAAAAATGGTTGAATTTCGATTACTTTTAAACTGAGCTATTTTTGAACGACCACTTGTAAAATTTAGCTATTTTTTATTTCTTGGCATATGAATAATGGACTAAATATAATATATATATATATATATATATATATATATATATATATATATTTGGATTTTCAGATATCCAAAAATCTGAAGTATTAAATCAAATATCCAAAAATTTAAAATTAAACGAAATCCAATCCATGATCCAAATTTCCAAACCAAAAACCCAAATAATTTGAATTTCTGTTTGGATTTTGACTTTGCACAAAACTGTGCGCACCCCTAATTGTTTCACATCAACATGTCTTAGAGTCTGTTTGGCCAAGCTTCTAGGAGGCCAAAAGTACTTTTTTTTTGTCAAAAAATTACTTGTTGAAAAATTTAATATCACAACCCAAAATCCACTAAGGGTCGTGGTGGCGTCGGACACCTCTGTCAGGCAAGCCAATAAAATTATCAATTAAATCCTTTTTTAAAACTTTTGAAAATCTAGGATTTTTCCTTCCATTTTTCATAGTCAAAACGATCTGTACTTCGATTCAAGTTAAATAATAGATGATTAGTACAAATCTTTCGAAAATCATCCAAGAACCCGGTGTCACAAGTGCATGAGCATCTATTGATAAGGAAAATAAAATACAACATCTGTCCCAAATACAGTAGATAGGGAATAAATATAAAAATGCTGAAAGGAACTCTACTAGCTGCGGGTCGCCTTGAACAATGCAGTTCACCTAGTCCCAGAATCATCCGCGCTGCTACGCCCAGTAAGCTGCAATAGGTATATATACTTGTGCAACAAAAATGCACAGAAGTATAGTATGAGTACGTAATCAACGTGTACTCAATGAGTATCCCGCCTAATCTTGAAGAAGTAGAGACAAGATGGTCAACTTCGGCACTCACTAGAGGTCAATTAACAATATTCTAGAAATGCGAGGAAAATCATGGATTTATATAGTAGTTCTAATTCGCGAAGCCAAAAAACAGGTAAACACCTTTAACAATTAATCAAAGGCTTCCAAGATTTATTCTTTATTATCTTATCAATTTATATCGAGCCATGAAGGGCAAGTTTCACACTTAAATTCCCCAACAAAAAATAACATGTGCAAATCACAGCGAGGCGGCAGCCCGATCCAACAAGAATGTAAATTGTGCATTGCCGAGGGTCGAACGGCCCAAACCAATAGATGCATCTATTTAATCTGCTGAGGCGTTCAGCCCGTTCCATAAATAAACACATACCCTGCTCGCGAATCATGCATGCGACGCAGGTACACATAAAATACATGCTCAAGTAGCCAATTAAGAATTTATCGAGGATTTTTATCCCAATAAGACAATTCTCTTTTTAACAATTCAGGAAAAGTGATGTTTTATCTCTTTTTAAATTCATTTACTGACCCAAGGTGATTTAAGCAATTCAAGCTATCAATGGGTTCATAATTAATCCAAGTATAACATGCTTATGGGTCTTAACTACCCGGACAATAGCATAATAGCAGCTACGCATGGACTCTCGTCACCTTGTGCGTACGTAGCCCCCACATATAAGAGCACATAATCAATTACTTCACCTATGGGGATAATTCCCTCTTACAAGGTTAGAAAGGAGACTCATCTCGCTCTGAAGACTCATAACCGGCATTCTACATTCCTCCGAAGACTTGCACCAGCGTGCAATGCTCCAAAACTAGCCAATGATTATACAAATCCATTAATATATGCACAATTAAACTTTACAACCCAATTTGTAACAATTCCTAACCCCGAACGAAAAATTGACAAAAATGTCCTCGAGCCCACGTGCCCGGAATCCGAAATTTCTTGAAGATGAAGTTTACCCATGAACTTACGAACTCAAATATATGATTTTCTCTTAATTCCATACTCAAAATCGTGGTCAAAATTCAAGAACACTAATTTTTTAGGTCTTCCTCTAACCCTAAATTTTCTACCCATTTACATGCTAAAATATATACGTAATCAATGTATTTAACTCATAATAGGTGGGGATAACTTACCTTATTATTGATGACGAAAATCCTCTCTTGAAGCTCCCCAAAATCGCCCCAAGCCATGAAAAATGAGAGAAATGAACTCAAATCAAGATTTAAAACAACCTTGCTGCCTCCAGGTATTCCGCTTCTGCGGATACCGCTTCTGCAGTTGATGGCCGCTTCTGCGGCTTTGGGCAAGAGTGGCTGGACCGCTTCTGCGGTCTGGGGGCCGCTTAAGCGGAACCGCTTCTGCAGTCCCTGGGCCGCTTCTGCGGTTTCTTGGGCCTGGCACCTTTCTGCTTCTGCGAGATTTCAACCGCATCTGCGGTCCCGCTTCTGTGGTCCAAGAACCGCAGATGCAGTTATGACAGAAGCAGCAACCTTCAGTCTTCCCAAATTCTATTTTTCGATCCGTTAACCACCCGGAATCCACCCGAAACCCTCAGGACCTCAACAAAAACTACCAACCAATCCCAAAACACATTACGGACTTGCTCGAGGCCTCAAATCATATCAAACAACTCTAAAACCATGAATTACACCCTGATTCAAGCTTTATGAACTTTGAACTTTTCAACTTCTACTTTCGATGTTTAAACCTATCAAACCATGTCCGATGTTTAAACATATCAAACCATGTCTGATTGACCTCGAATTTTTCACACAAGTCATATTTGACATTACGGTCAAAAAGTCCCGAAATCGGATTCCAACCCCGATATCAAAAAGTCCACTTCCGGTCAAACTTCTCAAAAACCTTCAAATTTCTATCTTTAGCCAAATGGCTTCAAAATGACCCAGGGGCCTCCGAATTCGCTTCCGATCGCGCTTCCAACTCCAGAATTACCATACGGAGCTACTCCTAGTCTCCAAATTCCAAACGAGCATTGATAACACTGAAATGCACTTCAAACCAAACTTATGAAATTTCTTCCAAAATGCCAACTTCCACAATAGGCGCCAAAATGCTCCCAGGTCACCCAAAACTCGATCCGGGCATACGCCCAAGTCCGAAGTCATCATACGAACTTGCTGGAACCTTCAGATCCCGAATCCAAGGTCGTTTACTCAAAATTCCAATCCTAGTTGATTCTTCTAACTTTAAGCTTTCAAAATGAGAATTCTCTTCCCAAATCAACCCCGAACTTCACGAAATTCAATTCCAACCACATGTACAAGTCACAATACCTGAAATGAAGCTGCTCATGGCCTCAGACTGCTGAATGACGTGCTAGGGATCAAAACGACCAGTCGGGTGGTTACATTCTCTCCCACTTAAACATAAGTCCGTCCTCAAACGTGTCGAGAACTACACTGAAGTAGTCTGAAATCATTGTTTAGCACCTCATGCACCTTCCCGTGCTACCACAACTCAGTTGAGCACATTAGCTCGATCAATTCTGAAGATATTCTCTTTTACTCAAGCAGATACGCCTTAAAGTCCAATTCCAACATCCGGGACTCAATGCTAGGCCTGTTTCCAACATATGCTCACCATATCAATAGATTTACACTGTACCCAGACGCGACTGCATAACTTTGACGAACTCACACTTTGTATCACTTTACTCATAGGACCACAATAACATTTCGGATCGAATTACTCGAAATTCCACGGATCCGATGCTCCCATTGCACCTCATGACCTATATGAGTCTTGCTCTAACTTTTACAACACCGACACAAACGGAAGAGATGTGCCGAAATTCATAATCAACTGCTGAATCAACAAATCATTGGGTCTATACCCCGGACAAGAGTTATTGCCTCTTCCTGAACCATCTAATGGTCTTAACTCCTTAATACCCTTCATATAATCCAATTGCACTTGTCCTAAATCCAAAAATCTCGTCTCACCCAGTACGAACTGCTCAGGAAACAAGCTACCTCGGACACAATCAAAAGTCCCATATGATGCTACCATGTGCCAATAGGCTACCAATTAGAACGCGACACAAAAAGGAAAATAAACTCTGAAAGGAATTTCTAATTACCCCGCTCGCGAATTATACATGCGATACAGGTGCACAACTAATATGAGCTCCCCTTAGAACATAGGAAACAGAACACAATAAACAAATATGGGGAAATGTACTGAACATCACGCTGTTGCGGCGCGCAACCCGATCCGAACAACATAACCATGACGGCGTGCCACCCGATCCAAATAACATACCCATGGCGGCATGCCAACCGATCCACATATAGAACTCACATAAGGAGATATACATCGAGCTAAATTGCCCTTTACAACAAGATATCGAATTTGGTCACAAGCACGCTAAGTGCATAATACCATCCCTAGGTGGACATATAGCGCCATAAGCTACGAAACTCAAGTACAACTGAGGTGCGATATATAATCTGAATCTCGAGAGTTATTTTGCTCACAATACGACATTTCCACGTGGATCCTCAACACATACACAATTTCTCAGGCCATCTCACAACTCATACAGTGCAATGCATCACTACATGAAATATCTGACAACGAGATAACACCCTGACCACCCCATAAGGAGCGCGTCACTGAAATGAACACAACTGGCCTGATATAAAGCCCTATTCACATATAAATCGATCCATTGATCTCAAGCCGATTTCTGGTTACACCAACTTGGCTAATAACCTTTCAAAGGTCCATAGTAACTCCCTCTTTCCTCATGACACCTAAGAACAACCATTATAACCGGAGTAACCTCCCCAGTTCATAACCCAATAAACAAAATGCACTACATGCATAAATTCTCAAATTAATGGTATTACCACAATCCTCATACTTGGTTTCAATCTTTAGTCAATCAAGTGACTACATGTTACACTTACACAATCTTCCCATGGGACACGCCCCCATAATCTTATGAAATAAATAACGGGTCTACACATTTAAACCTTCGGCCGCACTACGCTGAAAAGTGGTCAAGAATCCTTAACCATGATGTAAAGCCTTTTTCACAACACATCGATCTCAAGTGACATTGAAGACAATACCAATTTACTTTAATCATTCAACCCTTTCCTTGCTCATCCGAGTCTGTGACATCCTTACCAGTACCAAACTGCAACCTTGATCCTCACTTCGAATTTCCATACCTCTCACCGCACCCAGCATGCTAATATACGACATAACACGATTTTCATCATAACTCCGAAATCACTAATATTTTAACACTTCATCATATACAAAATTTTCACTTAACTCACTTCAGGAGAATCATAGCAACACACAGGTAAATTCCCATAACCGTAAGATATGCAAATCTCTAAGTAGTGGCCCAAGCCACCATATTCCTTCCGGAATCCGCTTCCACTTAACAAGCCATAACAGAAGAATGCTTCTGAATAACATCAATTACGGTGGCCGACAAACCTCACACATAACGCCACAAATCATGCGCATAACTCGATCATGCTGAATGAACTAATCACAGACCCCAACATGCCAAATTCAACTATGGCTAATCAATCCACCTTCTTCCAACTCATCCTTGCTTGCCTTAGAAATAAGACTAACTCCATTCAACACGTAACATACTCCATCTACACTCACCCCGAGTAACCTTGAATCACGAAACCATGCTGTCTCAAATCCCACGAACTATTTCATATCTCTCAAATGCTACACCACAAGTTAAAATATCATAGAACATTCTGGGCACCTTCTCATAAGCTGCTACAAAGCTTGATTTTTAACTGTACTCATAGGCTCAAAATCATTGGTCACCACACTTATAATTCACTCCATAAATCTTATAACACACGAATACTTTCTCGGCGAAGCACGCGGCGAAATTACTTCCCCTGAAACCTGTATCTATACAAGGCATAAATCCCGAACCTTTTTCCAAGCCCGAACATGAGCCAATAAGGCCAACCATAGCATGCCTCCAACAATTCTCTCGCTCAAATTACCACTTATGGTCTTTTCTCGTAGCTGAAACAACCCATCAATATGCAGATAAACAGAAACCTCGCAAGTAGTTAACCATGCAACCCAATCTTAGGCGGTGGGACTCTCCCACTTTTCTTGAAGCCACTATTACACAACTCTGGAACTCACCAGAATTCTTTATCTCTTGTTGACATAACCTTACGCAATCATCCGTCACAAATTCTCGGAAATCTTTCTGTAAATCCCCATCGTTCGTATTTTGAATCATCAATCACATTCGCACGATCGATGTTGGATAACCAATATAAGTCTTTGCAGAAGCTTCGCCAACCACGCGATCGCTAATCTGTGCACAGGAGATAACCCACCTGTAGAAATCACTTCCCGACATCTTCCAATGTTGCTGCACGGGATACAATCACTATGACATCAATAACCCATCCTGAGTCCAAGCTCACTCTCTAGCAGTGCCCGTCCATTTATCCTTTGTGGAGATCAATTAAATATACGTCAATATCCTTCCAATTCAAGGTTATGTTGTGTCCTTCTGCATTTCAAGCAACTCCTTCCCGCTGTATCAAATCTCCTGCTGCTTAATGGCCCATGATTCAAGTTAACTTCATAGGCTCCAATCACTAATATCTGAAATTCTTGATCAAATCACTTCAAATTCCACTTAAGCGCGTAGTCATCCTACTACCAAGCCTATACGCAGCTCCGCCGCTCTCCCACTTTGGGCAAACTCACTTCTTTAATCAACTACTTGACCTTTGCTTCATTCACCTGGCCTTCTAGGAATTTTGGACACCGTCTGACACCCCCCACATGTCTTTCCTCAAACTTTGCTGCTCATTTGCTGCCTTAAATAAACTCTAACTTCGCGGCACTGAACCCATAATTGCTGCTAACCTTTAAACCTTTCTGGCGGTCATCTTTATCAAACCGTCAACATTAGGAATTCTGATTCGATCCTAAACCACCGCACCATGCGATATATGAAAGTTGTATCTCCAATAGTATTTCCCAATATCCTGCCATAAAGGCGAATTGTAGTAGATTATAACATCGACGAACTTAGTATGTTCCATTAGTGTCACGACACCCCATTATAGAAGAAAGTTCCACCACGCTTGCAAATACCAAGCCTTATTACTTCCACCAACCCACGTCTGACCATACTTAGTCTGACTGCCTTTCCCTTTCCGAGAATTAAATACTGAGTCCCTTTGATTACATACTGAGTAAACCTCCCTTCAATTCATTCACTGCCCCGACACGTGGGCAAACACCCTACCATCACAATAACACTATGGAATAATCGCTCATAAGCATTATGGCAACTTGTGCCTAGCCTCAAGGCTCTTAGAAGTTCTATTACTGAGCTGAAACAATAGAATATCCCTCTACAATGCGACCATAATAGTCCAATCAACTATACCGGGAAAATCATTCCACACCACATTTGTAGTGCCATTAAAATCCTTCAATTTCCGATATATAACAAGCGCTCGCGTCGCATAAGATTGAGTGGGAAGAAATCAAAGGCATAAGCCTCAAAGGAATCGAACCTCACGATAAGGAAATCAAGAAAGGAAGAACTCCTAACAGCCCTGTAGCCTCCCGAGGATAAGTACAGACGTCTCCGTACCGATTCGCGAGACTCTACTAGACTTGCTCATGACCATGGGACCGACGGAAACCTAGTGCTCTGATACCATGTTATTACGACCCAAAATCCACTAAGGGTCGTGGTGGCACCGGACACCTCTGTCAGGCAAGCCAACTAAATTATCAATTAAATCATCTTTTAAACTTTTGAAAATCTAGGATTTTTCCTTCCATTTTTCAGAATCAAAATGATCTCTACTTCAATTCAAGTTAAATAATAGATGATTAGTACAAATCTTTCGAAAACCATCCCAGAACCCGGTGTCACAAGTGCATGAGCATCTATTGATAAGGAAAATAAAATACAATATCTGTCCGAAATACAATGGATATGGAATAAATATAAAAATGCTGAAAGGAACTACACTAGCTGCGGGTCGCCTCGAACAATGTAGCTCACCTAGTCCCAGAATCATCCGCGCTGCTACGCCCAGTAGGCTGCTCGAGGTATATATACCTGTGCAATAAAAATGCATAGAAGTGTAGTATGAGTACGTAATCAACGTGTACTCAATGAGTATCCCGCCTAATCTCGAAGAAGTAGAGACGAGATGGCTAACTTCGACACTCACTAGAGGTCAATTAACAATATTTTAGAAATGCGGGAAAAATTATGGATTTATATAGTAGTTCTAATTCGCGAAGCCAAAAAATAAGTAAACACCTACAACAATTAATCAAGGGCTTCCAAGAATTATTCTTTATTATCTTATCAATTTATATCGAGCCACGAAGGGCAAGTTTCACACTTAAATTCCCCAACGAAAATAACATGTGCAAATCACATCGAGGCGACAGGCTGATCCAACAGGAATGTAAACTGTGCATTGCCGAGGGTCGAACGGCCCAAACCAATAGATACATCTATTTAATCTGCCGAGGCGTTCGGCCCGTTCCATAAATAAACACATACCCTGCTTGCGAATCATGCATGCGATGCATGTACACATAAAATACATGCTCAAGTAGCCAATTAAGAATTTATCGGGGATTTTTATCCCAATAAGACAATTCTCTTTTTAATAATTCAGGAAAAGTGATGTTTAATCTCTTTTTAAATTCATTTACTAACCCATGGTGATTTAGGCAATTGAAGCTATCAATGGGTTCATAATTAATCCAAGTATAACATGCTTATAGGTCCTAACTACCCGGACAATAGCATAATAGCAGCTACGCACAGACTCTCGTCACCTCGTGCGTACGTAGCCCCACATATAGGAGCGCATAATCAATTACTTCACCTATGGGGACAATTCCCTCTTACAAGGTTAGAAAGGAGACTCACCTCGCTCCGAAGACTCATAACCAGCATTCTACATTCCTCCGAAGACTTGCACCAGCGTGCAATGCTCCAAAACTAGCCGATGATTATACAAATCCATTAATATATGCTCAATTAAACTTTACAACCCAATTTATAACAATTCCTAACCCCAAACGAAAAGTTGACAAAAATGCCCTCGAGCCCACGTGCCCGGAATCCGAAATTTCTTGAAGATGAAGTTTACCCACGAACTTACAAACTCAAATATATGATTTTCTCTTAATTCCATACTCAAAATCGTGGTCAAAATTCAAGAACACTAATTTTTTAGGTCTTCCTCTAACACTAAATTTTCTACCCATTTACATGTTAAAATCTATACATAATCAATGTATTTAACTCATAATAGGTGGGGATAACTTACCTTATTATTGATGACGAAAATCCTCTCTTAAAGCTCCCCAAAATCGCCCCAAGCCATAAAAAATGAGAGAAATGAACCCAAATCACGATTTAAAACAACCTTGCTGCCTCCAGGTATTCCGCTTATGCGGTGCATTTTCCGCTTCTGCGGTGGATGGCCGCTTCTGCGGCTTTGGGCAAGAGGGGCTGGACCGCTTCTGCAGTTTGGGGGCCGCTTAAGCGGAACCGCTTCTGCAGCCCCTGGGCCGCTTCTGCGGTTTCTTGGGCCTGGCCCCTTTCCGCTTCTGCGAGATTTCGACCGCATCTGCGGTCCCGCTTCTGTGGTCCAAGAACTGCAGATGCAGTTATGATAGAAGCAGCAATCTTCAGTCTTCCCAAATTTCATTTTTCGATCCGTTAACCACCCGGAATCCACCCGAGGCCCCCGAGACCTCAACCAAAACTACCAACCAATCCCAAAATACATTACGGACTTGTTCGAGGCCTCACATCATATCAGACAACGCTAAAACCATGAATTACACCCCGATTCAAGCTTTATGAACTTTGAACTTTCTAACTTCTACTTTCGATGTTTAAACCTATCAAACCATGTTTGATTGACCTCGAATTTTGCACACAAGTCATATTTGACATTATGGACCTACTCTAACTTTCGGAATCGGATTCCGACCCCGATATCAAAAAGTCCACTTCCGGTCAAACTTCTCAAAACCCTTCAAATTTCTATCTTTAGCCAAATGGTTTCAAAATAACCCATATGCCTCCGAATTCGCTTCCGATTGCGTTCCCAACTCCAGAATTACCATACGGAGCTATTCCTAGTCTCTGAATTCCAAACAAGCATTGATAACACTGAAATGCACTTCAAACCAAACTTATGAAATTTCTTCCAAAATGCCAACTTCCACAATAAGCGCCAAAACGCTCCCGGGTCACCCAAAACCCGATCCGGGCATACGCCCAAGTCCGAAGTCATCATACGAACCTGCTGGAACCTTCAGATCCCGATTCCGTGGTTGTTTACTTAAAATTCCAATCCTAGTTGATTCTTTCAACTTTAAGCTTCCGAAATGAGAATTCTCTTCCCAAATCAACCCGAACTTCCCGAAATTCAACTCCGACCACACGTACAAGTCACAATACCTGAAATGAAGCTGCTCATGGCCTCAGATTGCTGAATGACGCGCTAGGCCTCAAAACGACCGGTCGGGTCGTTACATTTAAGGTGTTTGGCCAATACGAAAAAGTACTTCTCAGCAGCAGAAGCACTTTTTCTGCTTCTGGGGAGAAGCTACAAATTCTTGCTTCTTCCACAAAGCAAAAGCAGAAGCAGAAAGTTAATTTATTCAAGATAAAAATAACCTTACAATAAATTTATATTTTTTCAAATTATCCCTCATTAATTTAATTTATCTTTTTATTTTTCTTTTCCTTTTTATTTTTGCTATACATTTATTCTCTTTTTTATTTTAATTATTTTTATTCTCTTTCTCCTATTCATAAGAGTAGATTTTAGATTTATATTGAATGATGTATTTTGACATATTTAAATTATAATATAAATAATAAATAATACCAAAGACTCAATATTATTGCTTTGGAACACCTATATTTTATATTAGTTGCAATCTTTACTTTATAGTAGTTTTTTTTAATTGAATTCTTTTTTAATAAATGTTTAAATTTATTTTTCTTTTCTAAATAATACTAGTTGCAAATTGAACATTTAGTGTCCTTTTCCATAATTTGATAGTTAAAAGTATTTTTTTAAAAGAGGCCAAATACAATGAGCTTGCATAAAGCACTACTCAAACGAATCAGCCAAATACAAATTACTTATTTTGCAAAAACACTTTTGAATAAAATTACTTTTTAAAATAAATAGTTTTTGATAGCTTGGCCAAACGGGCTCTTATCCAAGTAATAAAGTTTGCAAATTTAGAAATTTGCATAGAAGTTAGGATTGTTACTCATTATTAGAATAATTATTTTACTTTTAACAATGCCATCTATGCACAATATAATGGTCCCGCGTTGTATACTCTTACAATACTATTTGATAGGGAGTAGTACTAGGACATGATATATATAGTACTTCTATATATACATATGGAAAGTCAGATTTTGAAGCGGTTGGAACGATTGGAATGGACAGCCATGCACACAGAGAAGAGGGGCGAAGAGAGCCACAAGAAGCTCAAGAAAATCGGCGAAGATTTCGAAAACTCCTATTTCGCAGCGTACGCTTTCTCGACACGAAAATTATCGCATTCCATTCATCAACAATCAAAATCTCTCTGCAACGCCGGCCGATCAATTACCGACAATACTTCTATGTATCAACGACGATCAATTTATTACATCTCTGTTACGGCGGTGCATTTGACGGTGTGATTCCGGCGATTTTTGATATCTGGAATACTCAATTGCGATCAGCTAGGTTTCTCAATGTCTGTCACGCAGACGAAAAATTGATTAAATGCACATGAGCCTTTTCCTTGGATATAAATGGTGCGTCATTCTTTCGATACTTGAACTGCATTTGTTCCTTTAAGAAAAAAATGTTTTTGTTTCTTTCTCTTGAGATAGTAATGCAATCAGGTTTGTCGGAGTTACTTGGTACCTATGTGAGAGATAACTAATGAGTTCGTGAAAGAGAATATAGAGACACATTACGATGTAGTAATTGCATTCAACATCGGAGAATTTATTCTTTTCTTCTTACTATTTATAATCCAATAGATATATCCATTAATAGTGTATTAATGTTTGGAGAAATAGTATGGTCCAAAGCCTAAGAAAAGACAGTTGGACTATATGAGCTCAGATTAAGTGCATAATTTGTTACTCCATATTGTTAAGGCGTAGTAGTAGTTGTTTGGCAACAGGCTATTGTGATTTTGTGCTTGATCACCAACTTAAATTGATATTTGACATAGTTGGAAGCCTTATAGTTCTTGAATTCTACTTCCATTTTTGGGGTCGATATCATTGCTGCAAAGAAGTGAGAGAGTTAAAAATCAGCGGTGTTCCTGTAGCTGCTTAGGAGGGAGGAAAAAACCAATCTAAGTGGAATAAGCATTCAGAACTGTTTCAAATACTCCAGCATTCGGAACTGTTCAAACTCCATGTTAGTCTAGGAAACTAATGATGACATATTGACATCATGTTAGAATGCTGCAGTAGCATCAAAGTGGTGACTGATCAAAAGAACAATTATACTACATGAAGAGTAATTTTGACATTTTTAATGTAAAAAAATATTAACCTAAAGCATTGATGGAGTACTTTTAACCAGAGAAGTTCTCTTTGATTTTTTTTTTTTTTGGGGGGGCTATGCTGAGTAAGGGGCGAGAAGGTTCTCAGGCTTTTGCTAAATTGCATCTCCAGAAGTTAAAGCACGAAATCTAGTGTCACGCTGTCCTTATGGATATCTTACACATCCTACATTCTTCTTGTGCTTTTTAGACTTTATGTGTTTGTGAAGCAAGTGAACATTTACCAAAGCTATTGTAAAGTTTGCTGTCCTGTTGCTTTATACGTACGAGCATAAATTGAAACATTCTGTTGATGCAAAGATAGTAATTGAACCATTAGCATTTTAGCATCAATAAAGGCATTTTACAACACTTAATGATTCTATGTCTGAGTGTATCCTCTTGGTATATCCATAGATCGTGTGATAACAATTTCCTTAGCCTCTTCTGAATCTTATGTAAAACAATTACTACAGTCCAAAAGAATCTTAGTCATTTATGCAGGGCATTCCAGTAAATATTACTGTAGGTTCTCATGTGTGGATCGAGGATCCATCAGTTGCTTGGATTGATGGACAAGTATCGGAGGTTAATGGACAGGAAATTCAGGTTCAGACATCTGATGGGAGGACGGTATATCTCTTTTACATTGAGTAGTATTCATTCATGAAATTACTGTTGCTTTATTTATTTTTCCATAGAAGTTTAGTGTGTACTCTGGACTCAATTGTGTGACCAACTCTAACTTAATTGAAAATCTGGTTATCCTATAGCCTAATTGATTAAATTAACTAAATCGACTTGAGAATAATACAATATTCTGATGATGGAATTAATGTCTTTTAATACTGCGACAGAGGATCTAATTCACTAGTCTTCTTTGATTGTTGGTTTTTATATATATACAACTACAGTCTTGTTTGGTGCAACCTGCCATAGTTTTCAACTGTAAGGCTTTTGCGGCTTCCATACCAATATGTATCCATTTCTTCCATCTGTACTTGAACTGTATTTTCATTTTACCCTTCTTTCCACAAATATTGGCACATTAGCTTAACTGTTCTATTATATTTTAGTGGTAAAGGAAAGATCCACTGCAGTTGTTCTAATTTACTGCTATTTAACTCTCTAGTTTTCTGCTAAGCCACATCTACACAATTCCCAATTGACAATGCGCATCTCTAACCTGGCAATGACCTGGTTTTTACTGTTGCATATTTTCCTTTGGTTTCATCTAGGTTGTAGCAAATTTATCAAAAACTTACCCCAAGGATGAAGATGCTCCTGATGGAGGAGTTGATGACATGACTGAACTTTCATATTTGCATGAGCCTGGAGTCTTACATAATTTGGCAACAAGATATCAACTCCACGAAATCTATGTAAGTTTATAGTCCAATGCTCAAAATTTTATTTACTTTATATTCAATTTGATTAAAGAAAGGATTGAAACTGCAGCTACATATGACTTATATTATTATATCACCCTCTGACATTATTGCAGACTTATACTGGAAGTATTCTTATAGCAATTAATCCGTTTCAAAAACTGCCTCATTTATATGACGGCCACATGATGGAAAAATATAAAGGAGTACCACTTGGTAAACTAAGTCCCCATGTCTTTGCTATTGCTGATGCTGCTTATAGGTACTCCTGTGTACAACTTCAACTCCACATAAATTTTCTCATGAAAAATAATGCTATTGTAACTGAAATCTTGAAAATGAATTAGGGCAATGATCAATGAGGGTAAAAGCAATTCTATATTGGTCAGTGGAGAAAGTGGTGCTGGTAAGACTGAAACTACTAAAATGCTTATGCGCTATCTTGCCTATTTGGGCGGCCATAAAGGCACTCAAAGGCGGACTGTGGAACAGCAAGTACTGGAGGTAAGCTAAATGCTCGGATTACTGTTTTAAACTCTTTTACCTCTTAAAATTACAAGGGCAGGTAGGTAGGAACTTGTACTTTCCTTTGAGGCTTAAATTCTGCATAATTTCAGCTATATAGACAACTTATTGCATGGCGCGAGTGCATTGTCTAATCACAAGTAAGAAGAATATGTATGAATATGCAACATTATGCTTTCTTTAGTGTTAGTTTCATTGTATAAATAGTAGTAAATAACCCTAATCTCATATGTATTAGGAGTAGGACATGTATTGTATATATATATGGCTCATTGTATCATTGTCATAATTAATCAATAATATTTTTCTCCTGTGCATTCTCACATGGTATCAGAGCTACCGTGAGAAATTAATCATTGTGCGTCATTCCAGCGATATCCGGGAAGAAATAACTCAGTCACCGTGCAATTTTCCGGTGACCTAAGTGACTAATTGCGTCAAAGTCACTAATTATCAGTGTTGTGCAAAATCCAACACCACCAAAAGGTCCCCAAGAGAGATCCGACCAAACCCCAGAAAAGTTAACCCGAAAACACTCATCCACGCGCCCCTACACGCCTACCGGAGCTCTGCCGGCGGCGGCGCGTCTATTGCAAGCGCCGGCGCGTGAGGGCTATTCCGGCCAGAATTTCAAAAACTTTCTTTTGGACAATGTTTTCGTGGTGTTTTTCCGAGCCTACCCATCAAGTTTACATTAGATTCCGACAATTTTTTTATTTTCCGGCGAGCTGCGGTGTTTCCGGTGAACAATAACAGTGTAAACAGTGATTTCCAAACAATTTTCTGATCGTTTCCGGCGTGAACGTTATAATGTCATTCTTAGAAGCCTTAGACTCACAATTCGTTGGATCGAATGCATTAAATCCAATCCCGATGGTTTCTTTACCGGATTATATTGAGTTCCTTCAGTACAAAACACGTAAACAGACATATTCAGCATTAGCATCCGTTGTTCCAACAAATAGTAGCATGACCGGTGTCTCCCAATCTTCACCTTCTGAGTCTTGGGTCATTGATTCAGGTGTCTGATCATATTTCTGGTAACAAATCTCTTTTCACTAGTATCTCATATTCTCAATCTCTTCCAACAGTCACAATGGCCAATGAGTCTCAAGCCATGGCAACTGCAATAGGTCAAGCAAGTCCACTTCCTTCTTTATCTTTAGACTCCGTTCTTTATGTTCCTGGTAGTCCTTTTAATCTCATAGTCGTTAGTCGCTTAGCCAAATCACTTAAATCTACTGTTTTATTTCTTGATGACCTTGTTTTTATACAGGAACGCAGTACAGGGCGGATCATTGGTACCGGACGTGAATCAGATGTACTTTATTACCTTATCCTTGCAAAATCACATGGACTCGCATCTTGTCTTCCTCCAATAACTTCTCCCATTACTGATTCACCAGATTTATTATATAAACGATTAGGACATCCCAGTTTGTCAAAACTTCAGAAAATGGTACCTGGCTTACCTCACTTGTCCACTCTAGAGTGTGAGTCGTGTCAGCTCGGTAAGCATACCCGCTCCCATTTCCCGCGGCGTCTTGACAATCGAGCAGAGTCACCTTTTACTTTAGTCCATTCAGATGTTTGGAGTCCTAGTCGGGTTAGTTCTACCTTAGGATTCCGCTACTTTGTCAGTTTCATTGATGATTATTCCAGGTGCACTTGGATATTTTTGATGAAAAATCGATCTGAGTTGTTTTCTATTTTTCAAACCTTCCATGCTGAGATTCAAAATCAATTTGGGGTTTCTATCCGCACATTTCGTAGTGATAATGCCCTAGAGTATTTGTTTTCCCCATTTCAGCAATTTATGAACTCCCATGGGATTATTCATCAAACATCTTGTCCGTACACATTCCAACAAAATGGGGTAGCTGAAAGAATGAATAGACATCTTATTGAAACTGCTCGTACCCTACTCATATAATCTCATGTTCCGCTGCGTTTTTGGGGGGATGCAGTTCTTACATCTTGTTATCTTATTAATCGTATGCCATCTTCAGCTATCCAAAATCAAGTTCCATTCTCTGTCCTGTGTCCCCACTTACCTTTGTTCTCTCTTCCACCCCGTGTCTTTGGGAGTACGTGCTTTGTTCATGACCTTACTCCGGGAAAAGATAAGTTAGCTCCTCATGCTCTTAAGTGCATATTTCTGGGTTACTCGAGAACGCAAAAGGGATATCAATGTTATTCTCCTGATCTTCAGCGATTTCTCATGTCTGCTGATGTTACCTTCTTTGAAACCCAATCATACTTCACAGGTCCAGTTAATCACTTAGATATTTCTGAGGAGCTACCTGTTCCTTCTTTTGGAAATTCAGTCCCTCTCTCCCATTCATCTTCCTCCATAGCTCCACCCCCTACAGTTCCAGTTACAGCTCCACCACCTACAGTTCCAGTTACAGCTCCACCACCTATAGCTCCAGTATCATCACCGAGTCCAGTGCCACCACCTAGTCCAGTTCCACCAACTATAGCTCCAGTGCCACTACCTAGTCCAGTTCCACGAACTATAGTTCCAGTGCCACCACCTAGTCGAGTTCAACCTTCTACCGCTTCACCACTCCTGACTTATCATCGTCGTCCGCCCCCAGCATCAGGCCCAACTGATTCACGTTCTGCACCAGACCCTACTAATACTGCGGACTTGTCTCCTCTTAATCAACCGATTGCACTACGAAAAGGTATAAGGTCCACAGTTAATCCTAATCCTCATTATATCGGTTTAAGTTACCATCGTCTCTCACCATCCCATTGTGCATTTGTGTCATCTTTGTCCTCTGTTTCCATTCCTAAGTCTACATGTGAAGCATTGTTTCATCCCGGATGGCGATAGGCTATAATTGACGAGATGTCTGCTTTACATACGAGTGGTACTTGGGAGCTTGTTACTCTTCCTTCAGGTAAATCGACCGTTGGTTGTCGTTGAGTGTATGCAGTCAAAGTTGGTCCAGATGGCCAGGTTGATCGACTTAAGGCTTGTCTTGTTTCCAAAGGATGTACTCAGATATTTGGACTCGATTACAGTGATACTTTCTCTCCCGTGGCTAAAATTGCATCAGTCCGCCTTTTTCTATCCATGACTGCTGTTCGCCATTGGCCTCTCTATCAGTTGGACATTAAAAATACTTTTCTTAATGGTGACCTTGAGGATGAGGTTTATATGGAGCAACCACTTGGTTTTGTTGCTCAGGGGGAGTCTAGTGGCCTTGTATGTCGGTTGCGCCGGTCCCTCTATGGTCTAAAGCAGTCTCCTCGATCCTGGTTTGGTAAGTTCAGCACAGTTATTCAGGAGTTTGGCATGACTCGTAGTGAAGCTGATCACTCTGTATTTTATCGACATTCTGCTTCAAATCTCTGTATTTATCTGGTCGTTTATGTTGACGATATTATTATTACCGGCAATGATCAGGATGGTATTAGTAAGTTGAAGCAACATCTCTTTCAGCACTTTCAGACTAAGGATCTGGGCAAATTAAAGTATTTTCTGGGTATTGAGGTCGCTCAGTCTAGCTCAGGTATTGTGATCTCACAACGGAAGTATGCCTATTCTTGAGGATACAGGAATGATAGGTTGTAGACCTGTTGACACTCCGATGGATCCGAATTCTAAACTTCTGCCAGGACAGGAGGAGCCTCTTAACGATACTGCAAAATATAGGCGGTTGGTTGGTAAACTAAATTACCTCACAGTGACTAGACCTGACATTTCCTTTCCTGTGAGTGTTGTTAGTCAGTTTATGGATTCTTCTGTGATAGTCATTGGGATGCAGTTGTCCGCATTATTCGGTATATAAAATCAGCTCCAGGCAAAGGCTTATTGTTTGAAGATCGAGGCCATGAGCAGATCGTTGGATACTCAGATGCTGATTGGGCAGGATCACCTTTTGATAGACGTTCTACGTCCGGATATTGTGTCTTAGTAGGAGGAAATTTGGTGTCTTGGAAGAGCAAGAAACATAATGTGGTTGCTCGGTCTAGTGCAGAAGTAGAATATCGAGCAATGGCTATGGCCACATGTGAGCTAATGTGGATCAAACAGTTGCTCAAGGAGTTGAAATTTGGTGAGATTAGTCAGATGGGACTTGTGTGTGATAATCAAGCTGCTCTTCATATTGCGTCAAATCCAGTGTTCCATGAGAGAACTAAACACATCGAGATTGACTGTCACTTTGTTAGAGAAAAGATACTCTCGGGAGATATTGCTACAAAATTTGTGAAGTCGAATGATCTGCTTGTTGATATTTTCACCAAGTCCCTCACTTGTCCTCGTATTAGTTATATATGTAACAAGCTCGGTACATATGATTTATATGCACCAGCTTGAGGGGGAGTGTTAGTTTCATTGTATAAATAGTAGTAAATAACCCTAATCCCATATGTATTAGGAGTAGGACATGTATTGTATATATATAGGGCTCATTGTGTCATTGTCATAATTAATCAATAATATTTTTCTCCCGTGCATTCTCACATTTGCCAAACACAAAAGAAACATGGCATGTTCTGGCGGAGGTAGTAATGGGAACGTCAGTTATGGAATGAAATTTCCAAATAGAGTGGATAGATATAGAGGATTTGTACGACTAACCCCAACTAGTTTGGGTCGATTGATTGATTGATTTTTGGGGATGTGAATGCATGGAAAATAAATGAAGTATCATGTTTAGATAAAAAGTGGAGCTTAAGATAGGATTAAACCTAAGAAAATGATGTAAGTTTCAGAAACTTCAGTCTATCTTATAATAAACTTCACAGATTCTTTTCCAATATAGTAATTATATATATATATAATGAATTTGATAGTAATTTCCTTAATTGAAAGTTTGTAGAGGGGTCAATGTGTATGTGAAACTGTCAGTATTTTGAAGACTTTCACATCCATTGGAATTAAATAATTTCCAAGAGGCTCTTTTCATGTCTAAACAGTCTAAATCATGAGGACAGGACTTCAAACCGCTAGGTAGTTGCTCTATTTCTCTTAAAGCCTTCTCTATTGGTTATCTCATTCCTTTAACTCATGGTTGTTATATCTCCAGTCAAATCCAGTACTTGAAGCATTTGGCAATGCCAAAACAGTTAGAAATAACAATTCAAGGTGAGATACTGGCTCTACGCGTGTTCCCAATAAAAAAATTGTCTCATGATTGCTTCAACAATCAGTTGAAACTTTTTGCTTCTGAAAGCTACTTAGACACTGTTGTTTACAGCCGTTTCGGTAAGTTTGTGGAGATTCAGTTTGACAAGAATGGAAGAATATCTGGTGCAGCTATTAGAACTTATCTGCTTGAAAGATCTCGAGTTTGCCAAGTTTCAGACCCTGAACGGAACTATCATTGTTTCTACCTTCTCTGTGCAGCACCGCAGGAGGTAATCTGCAGCAATGCTATTCCTTTTTACGTCTTTCATCACCCTGAGTTAATTTGATTGTCACAATAAACTTTTTTCATTTTCCTAATCATAACAGGAGATCAAAAGGTATAAGTTGGGGGATCCCAAATCATTTCACTATCTCAATCAATCAAATTGCTATGAACTAGTAGGCGTTAGTGATGCTCATGACTATCTTGAGATAAGGAGGGCAATGGATATCGTTGGAATTAGCGAGAAAGAGCAGGTAATGCCCTAATTGCTTTTTCTGCCCTGCAACTCTCCTTTCTGATTTTAATAAGCTACTCTGTTTCTTCTTCAGGAGGCAATTTTTAGTGTTGTGGCTTCTGTTCTTCATCTTGGTAATATAGAATTTGCAAAGGGCAATGAAACTGACTCATCTGTTCTGAAAGATGACAAATCTAGGTTTCATCTTCAAACTACTGCAGAGCTTCTGATGTATGTTCTGCCCTTCATATTTCACTGCTCTTCCTTTGATCTTTCCTGCATGAATTTTTGATTTGATTCAATTCTTCTATCAGGTGTGATGTTACTTTATTGGAGGATGCCCTACTGAGACGTGTAATGGTCACTCCTGAAGAAGTTATAAAGAGAAGTCTTGATCCTGAAGCTGCAGCAGTAAGCAGAGATGGGTTAGCTAAAACAATATATTCTCGCTTATTTGACTGGTATGATTCTACTATTACAGCCAGATCAGTGTGGTTCTTATCTGTTACATTGACACGAATGGAAAATTATGTCTACTGTTCACAGGTTGGTGGACAAAATTAATAACTCGATCGGGCAAGATCCTAAATCCAAATCTCTAATTGGTGTTCTTGACATTTATGGTTTTGAAAGTTTCAAAAGTAATAGGTAGGCACTGGTGGACAAACAAAATGAGTAGTAAATGTGATGTCTTGCATTTGACTTTTCTAACTTCTATTCCCAGTTTTGAACAATTCTGCATTAATTATACAAATGAGAAGCTGCAGCAACATTTTAACCAGGTATGGTAGTTCAAGTTCTATAGAAGCAGTTCTGTCCATTTTTGGTAAGCACACCTCAACTACTGTGAAATACATCTTTTTTCAGCACATGTTCAAGATGGAGCAAGAGGAATACTCTAAGGAAGAGATAAATTGGAGCTATATAGAATTTGTGGACAACCAGGATGTCCTAGATCTTATTGAAAAGGTTCCACCGTTTTGGTTTATAGCGAAACCTTTTGGCTTCAAATATACAAATATATCTGTTTGCGCATTATAGTCATCGTTCGGTATAAGCCACTTATGTGAAAATGGCATACCATGAATTGATTTGTATTGCTGTTTACAGAAACCTGGAGGTATCATTGCTCTTCTTGATGAAGCCTGGTAAGATATGTAATAGCTCATCTACTATGGGCATTATACTGCTGTGTGTCCCCTCATTTAGCATCTAATTTCTTTATATGAGCTTCTGTGGGAGAGAGGGATCTTCTAATCGACGTTTTCCTTGAATAAATTTTTCCAGTATGTTCCCCAAGTCAACTCATGAAACATTCTCACAAAAGCTTTATCAGATATTCAAGGCCAACAAACGTTTTATCAAACCAAAATTGTCCCGCACCGATTTTACCATTGCTCATTATGCTGGAGAGGTAATATGATATTTGTTTTTTCTTAGAAGTCTGGTCAATTGCTTCTACGGTTGGATATGGGGCATTATTTACTACTTGCTTAAAATGTTTCATTTTTCTCCCACTAGGTTCAATATCAATCTGATCAATTTTTGGATAAGAACAAAGACTATGTTGTTCCTGAACACCAGGATTTGTTAAGTGCTTCTAAATGCCCATTTGTTGTGGGCCTTTTCCCTCCTGTTACAGAGGAGTCAACTAAATCTTCATCCAAATCATCCAAGTTCTCATCCATTGGTTCTCGTTTCAAGGTAGTTACTAACTTATATACTTCTGATGAATTTTGGTGATTATAGGGGTGTGCATTCGATTTTGACCCTTATCGATAATTACTTATCGATTATCGATTTGTACATATGCTTATCGTTATCGTTTCAATAAGGTTTCGATTTTTTCGATTTCGATTTATCGATTTTTGGGGCTTATCGATTCGGTTATCGATTACACCAATAAGAAAATTTGCGGGATTCCACGAAAAGTATATTGCTATAAACACGCCTAACTAATATGGACCAAAAGAAGCTAAACTAAGACGAACACCGTTTATAATATAAAAATTGTGTCAACAAGCACATGCAACGAAACTAAAGTGAGGGATCAAATGTATGCCACCAACACTCCAACGGTATAAAAAAAAATACATCATCACGGCTAATTCTATTTTCCATTAATTTGAACTTCATTCCCTTGAGCTTTAAATATGATCATTCCTTAAATGTGGTAGATGAAATAATAGGGTTAGTGACTTAGGGTAAAGGAAAAGGTATTATAGAATAAGGGTAAAAAAAAATTTAACAAATTAAAAAAAAATTTACTTTAAAAAAAAAAAGTATTTCTTATCGGTTTATCGATAAATCGATAACCGAAGAGGAAGAAATCGAAATCGAAATCGAAAACTCGATAAGGAAAATTTCGAAATCGAAATCGATAAATCGATAAACCGATAATAATCGATTCGATTTATCGATAAACCAATTTGAATGCACACCTAGGGGTGTGCATTCGATTTATCGATTCGATTTTGACCCTTATCGATAATTACTTATCAATTATTGATTTGTACATATGCTTATCGTTATCGTTTCAATAAGGTTTCGATTTTTTCGATTTCGATTTATCGATTTTGGGGGCTTATCGATTTGGTTATCGATTACACCAATAAGAAAATTTGCGGGATTCCACGGAAAGTATATCGCTATAAACGCGCCTAACTAATATGGACAAAAAGAAGCTAAAATAAGACGAACACCATTTATAATATAAAAATTGTGTCAACAAGCACATGCAACAAAACTAAAGTAAGGGATCAAATGTATGCCACCAACACTCCAACGGTATAAAAAAACAAAACAAAACAAAACACATCATCACGGCTAATTTTGTTTTCCATTAATTTGAACTTCATTCCCCTTGATCTTTAAATATGATCATTCCTTAAATGTGCTAGAGGAAATAATAGGGTAAGGGACTTAGGTTAAAGGAAAGGGTATAGATTAGGGAAAATAATATTGTATAGCCGCTTTCAAAATAGTAGCGGAATATATATATATACATTCTGTATGTTATGTTAATCTACACAAATAGGTAATTACTTATTTAACAAGCGTCTACAGTCTAGGGGTGTGCATTCGATTTATCGATTCGATTTTGACCCTTATCGATAATTACTTATCGATTATCGATTTGTACATATGTTTATCGTTATCGTTTCAATATGGTTTCGATTTTTTCGATTTCGATTTCGATTTCGATAACAAATAATCGATTCGATTTATCGATAAACCGATTCGAATGCACACCCCTATTGGTGATCACAATAGTATACTAATTATCAATAGAAATTTGGTTTGATTGGCTATATGAATTCATATCCTCTCAGTTTCATTCCTTTTATGCTTAATACTTGTAGTTTAATCCAAATCAGCATTTGTAAACTAGGGGTTCTCTAAAATCTCAACACTTATCTCTACATGATGTACAAATCTATAAACAAACTAAAAAGACTCTTGACAAACAAAAGACTAGTGCAAGTGCGAAAATGACAACTGAGCCTTAATCACAACTAATAGGTATTGCATATATGAATTGTTTATTCCCATTGTGTTATGCTCTAAGCTAAATCCTCATGAATTTTGAGAGGCTGTAGGTCTTTTGAGGCAACTTCCCCTTGTGTGATTTTAGGTCTACCGTCCACTTTTAGTACATTCAATCATCATAGTATCACAATTGCGATAAGTGCATGGCCTTTGTTGGGCATGACCAGTCCATCTCTGACGACATTCTATTATTTTATCCCTTTGTGTGCCACTTGCATTCTCCTATTTAAGTATTTACTCAATAGCAGGTATCAAATTGCGGGGATATGGTCATTCTAATCTTGTCTATTCTTTGATCATTTCAAATTCTTCTTAATTCTGCGAATTATGACACTTATCTCATGGATGTGTTATACTTCATAGGTCCAACAATACTCTCATTAACATTGCTAATTAATAACCTTAATATAAAACCTTCCTTATATGTGGTAGGTATCACCCGTCGCACATGACTATCATATCCGCTCCTCCATTTTGACCTTTAAGTTTTGATTCTATCTATTACTTTATCTGTTATGTCCTCTTGCATTTTTGTGATCTAAGAATATTTTTTACAAAGAACTAACAGCCCAGTTCCAAGTCCTTACTTTAAATAGGTGATAGAATCTAATGGCCAATTTACTGTTGCAGTTACAACTCCAATCATTGATGGAAACCCTGAATTCTACAGAACCTCATTACATCAGATGTGTGAAGCCTAACAGTCTTTTGAAACCGGCAATATTTGAGAATGTTAACATTATGCAGCAGCTACGTTGTGGTGTAAGTAAATTTCACATTTTCATATGAAGAAATTCCTTTTTATTCTTGAATTATGTGCTTATATTTTGTTGTTTGAAGGGTGTTCTAGAGGCAATTCGAATTAGTTGTGCTGGCTATCCTACGCATAAGACATTTTCTGAGTTTCTGAATCGATTTGGTCTTCTTGCTCCTGAGGTCTTGGAAGAGCAGTAAGTACTGGTCTTGTTCCTGTTCATCAACCCCCCCACCCACCCCCAGAAAAAAAGAAGACAAAAAAGGATATTTGTGGTTTCCTAAAAACTTTTGATCATTAGCAGTTTGACCTGTTGATTATCAGCTGATATACTATCTTTCTTTGACTTGTTTGTGGGCAGCGTTGATGAAAAAGTTGCATGCGAAAAGATATTAGAAAAGACAGGGCTTGCTGGTTATCAGGTTATTTAATGCTTGCCTTGCTATTTTTGTGAACTGATTTCTATTTCTTAAATGTCGAGATCAATACTATCAAATTATTCACTTCTATGCTTACACACACGAAAGAAATATGTATGTATGTGTGTGTCATTTCATCCACTGCCTCTTTGTAGTGTAGGAGTAATCAATATTTCCTTCACCATCATTTTCGAAAATGTAGCCCAATTCATGATACTAATATCATTTTTACCTACCTTGCGACCTGCCTAAGTTAACAAGTCTTATCTTTCAAGCAGCAGGTTTGGATTTTTCTAATAAAAGGTTCCTTTTTTTTGCTCAAAAAGGAATCATCCTCTTGCACTTCGAGCATGTCGGTTAAGTTGCTCTCAATTTCTAGTCTATTGATACTTTGTCTTTTACTTGCAATGATTGTATATCTTTGCTGATAGATAGTCGCATATACTTGCATAGTAGAATTTGCTAATCTGAGGCACTGAGAGCTTTCCTCCTGTTACTAGGTGCTGCTGATATCTGTAATATAATTGATTTAATGCGTGGAAAAGTTATCCACAACATTTTCATGTACATGTTCCAAGGATCATTTTAAGCTTGATCATTCTTCTTCTTTCATTTAAATTAACTTCCCAAATTTATGAATCAAGTTACACTTCAGACAGGGTTGCTAATATTGTTTTGCAGATTGGAAAAACAAAGGTTTTTCTGAGAGCAGGGCAGATGGCCGAGCTAGATGCACACAGAGCTATAAAGCTAACCACTGCTGTTAAGACAATACAAAAGGAAACTAGATCTCATATTGCATGGAAAAATTATGTTTCTTTGCAGAAGGCTGCAATTTGCTTACAATCCTTGTGTCGAGGTTTGTCTATCATTATCTGTTTGGCTTGTCTCTCTCACATTGTGGACTTTGTTTTGAATGTTAGATGTTTTACCCATTTACTAAGTTTCATTTTGCCACTTACTGGGGCATTTTGGTAGCTTACTTCACTCATGTAATCTGTTGCTACCTCAATTCTTTTACAGTTAGATAAGTGAGCAATTCCAGTAGTGAGTCTTCCTATTGTACATTGATCAGGTTGAAACGTAAAGCTAACAAGAGAATAAATTTTTATGTTAATCTAAGTATATTCTCTTAAAACAAAATTGCCTTTAAAAGCAATCCATGGAAATCCAGACTTAGCCAAAAAAAAAAGAGTATAATGGAAGAAATAATCCATACAGTCAAAGCCAACTAGTTGAGATCCATGCAGACTTGGCGAAAAATAGGGTACAATGGAAGAACATATCCATATAGGCGAAGCCAAATAGTTGAGATTAAGGTCTTGTCTTCTTAGTACGCTCACATTAGTCCAATATTTGCTAGTTGTTTTTTTAATCTTGTCAGGTGATTTGTAGTGGGATTACACTGGGTTTGTTGTTGTTGTTGTTGTGTCAGATGATTTGTAGATCAGTAGAAAATGTTGAGAACTTCTAGGATTAGAGAAGCTAGTTAATATTGGAACAAGATGAGTTTAAGTAGAGCAAAATGGATAATGATGATTCATATAGCCAACCTTAAATAGCTTAGTACTGAGACTAAGTGTTGTACATTCTCTGTTTCTCCTTCAAAGTACTTATGGTTCCTTTCTTTGCGCACCACCCACCAAATACATGCTGGAATTGTATCCTATATAGATTTGTTAGCATTTTTTGCTTATTTTAAAAAGTAATAGGGCAAAGGTTTGGAGAAAGTGGAAATGAGAACTTTCAAGAAAATAATGGGAGTCATATTTTGTAAGATTTACATCCGAGAAAAAAATAGAGCATCTCTTTTATTTGGAAGGGGCCAGGCGGTGGGTGGTGGGGTGGGGGTAGTGTTTATTAATATGCCATTACATATATTGATGTATGGTAATTGTCTTATTACCGATATAAAAGGCCAGGTAACAAGTCAACTTTTGCTTTCATATCTGTTATTTAGACAAGTTTAGTAAAAAAATCAATAGGACTTTCTTTTCTGGATAGATACTTCTTGTTCTCAGAATATTTAGAGTCTGTTTGGAAAGCCACCACGTAATTGGAATTGGTGTAATTACTAGGGTACTAATTACACAGCCTAGTAATTACACAGTTGGGTAATTACGACGACCTATTTGTTTGTCATAGTGTAATTACAAGTTTACTGCTTGGTTGCACAAGTATAATTACACAGTTAAATTAAATTTTAAATGAAGTGATTATCAAAACTTAAAAGTTAATATAATAAATATATGCCTATAACTGTTTATAAGTGTAGATGATATTATATTTGGTATTTAAGATTATATTTTTTTTTGTGAATGTGAGAAAGCACGGGAGAAAATATTATTGATATTATTGACTTATGTTAAACAATACAATGAGCCCTATATATATATACTTAACATGTCCTACTCCTAATACATATGGGATTAGGGTTATTTACTCCTACTTACATAACTATTTCAACACTCCCCCTCCAACTGGGGCATATAAATCATATGTACCGAGCTTGTTACATATGTAGTTAATACGAGGACCGGTGAGAGACTTGGTGAAAATATCTGTAAGTTGATCATTCGACTTCACAAACTTTGTAGTAATTTCTCCCGAGAGTATCTCTCTCTGACAAAGTGATAGTCAATCTCAATGTGTATAGTTCTCTCATGGAACACTGGATTTGACGCAATATGAAGAGCAGCTTGATTATCACACACAAGTCCCATCTCACTAATCTCGCCAAATTTCAACTCCTTGAGCAACTGTTTGATCCAAATTAGCTCACATGTCACCATAGTCATCGCTCGATATTCTGCTTCTGCTCTAGACCGAGCAACCACATTCTGTTTCTTGCTCTTCCAGGACACCAAATTTCCTCCTACTAAGACACAATATCCAGACGTAGAGCGTCTATCAGAAGGTGATCTTGCCCAGTCAGCACCTGAGTATCCAACGATCTGCTCATGGCCTCGATCCTCAAACAATAAACCTTTGCCTGGAGCTGATTTTATATACCGAAGAATGCGAACAACTGCATCCCAATGACCTATGTTGCTCGGACTCTTCGAAAATATCACCGGGTGCGTGTCGGATTCTCCAAAAGCAGTGTATTTTTGGAGAATCCGACACGGGTGCGGCAGTATTTTGGAGAGTCCGCGCAACATAGCCAATGACTATCACACGGAGAATCCATAAACTGACTCACAGCACTAACAGAAAAGGAAATGTCAGGTCTTGTCACTGTAAGGTAATTTAATTTACCAACCAACCGTCTATATCTTGCAGGATCTCTAAGAGGCTCTCTCGTCCTGGCATAAGTTTAGAATTCCGATCCATCGGAGTGTCAACAGGTCTACAACATGTCATTCGTGTCTCCTCAAGAATATCTAAGGCATATTTTCGTTGTGAGATCATAATACCTGAGCTAGAGTGAGCGACCTCAATACCCAGAAAATACTTTAGTTTGCCCAAATCCTTAGTCTGAAAGTGTTGAAAGAGATGTTTCAATTTAGTAATACCATCCTGGTCATTGCCGGTAATAACGAAATTATCAACATAGACCACCAGATAAATACAGAGACTTGAAGCAGAATGCTGATAGAATATAGAGTGATCAGCTTCACTCCGAATCATGCCAAATTCCTGGATAACTGTGCTGAACTTACCAAACCAGGCTCGAGGAGACTGCTTTAGACCATAAAGTGACCGGTGCAAGTGACATACAAGGGCACGAGACTCCCCCTGAGCAACAAACCCAGGTGGTTGCTCCATATAAACTTCATCCTCAAGGTCACCGTGTAAAGAAGCATTCTTAATGTCCAGCTGATAGAAGGGCCAATGGCGAACAGCAACCATGGATAGAAAAAGGTGGACTGATGCTATCTTAGCCACGGGTGAGAAGGTATCACTGTAATCGAGCCCAAATATCTGAGTATATCCCTTGGCAACAAGACGAGCCTTAAGATGATCAACCTTACCATCCGGACCAACCTTGACTGCATGCACCCAACGACAACCAACAATAGATTTACCTGAAGGAAGAGGGACGAGCTCCCAAGTACCACTCGTATGTAAAGCAGACATCTCGTCAATCCAGTGTTTTGGATAGCGCGCGGCGACAAATAGCGATGAGGGCCCGCTACACTGAGGCGAGAGGCGCGCAGCGAAGCGCTCGCCTTTTTTATGTGAGGCGACAATTTATACAAAACCATAAAATATTATATACATATAGCTAAAAACTCAATAACAATAATATATTAATAAATATATCATTCAAAAATTAAAGACTTAATAGATACTAGATAGCCATTGACTCATAGACAAAAATTATCAAGTCATTATGCAATTAATTCTACTATATAAAGAAACAAAAAAAATAGAGCAAAAAAAAAATCTGCCTTTGGAGTTTGGAAAAACAGTACACTGCCTCAAGCCCTCAAAAATAAAAACAGAGCAACACCCAAAATTGATTCAATAGCAAAGAAATAAGAATAATAATGAAATTTTTGGCTCTAGAAAAACAGCAAATAAAGAAGAAGACAAAACAGAGCAAAAAAACCTCTGTTTCTGTCGACAAAAAACAGAAGAAAAAAATAGAAAGAAGAAGAGAAGAAGAGAAGTAAAAAGAAGCAGAGAAACAGAACCTATTCGGCTCTGTTCTGTCGACAAAAACCAGAAGAAAAAAGATAGAAGAGAAGAAGAGAAAATGAAAGAAGCAGAAATACAGAACCTGCTCTGTTTCTGTCGAAAAAAACAGAAGAAAAAAATAGAAGAGAAGAAAAAAGAAGCAGAGAAACAGAACCTATTTGGCTCTGTTCTGTCGACGAAAAACAGAAGAAAAAAGATAAAAAGAAGAAGAGAAGAAGAGAAGAAGAGAAGAAGAAAGAAGCAGAAATACTAAACCTGCTCTGTTTGTCCAAACAAAAAAAATGAAGAAGAAAGAAGAAGCATAAATAGAAGAGAAGAAGAGAAGAAAGAAGAAAGAAGAAAGAAGAAAGAAGAAAGAAGAAGCATACCTGTGTTTTTTCTTGAAGCTTGAAGAAGATGAAGAAGAAGACTGAAGAAGAACGTTGGTTCGCAGGTGAAAAGCCCTAATTTCACGACTTAAGTAAGACCTTTCTCTTTTTTCTTTTTAGAAATAGCGACGCGCTCGCTACATGCCACCAGGTCGCCTCACGCAACACAGCCTGAAGCGAGCGCCATTTCAAATCGCAACGCCACAGTCACTCTGAAGCGACACACTCTCGCCTCGCCTCGCCTCACGCTATTAGCACTGAGGCGAGCGCTATTTACAACACTGCGTCAGTCATAGCCTGTCGCCATCCTGGATGAGACAATGCTTCACCTGTAGACTTAGGGATGGAAACAGAGGACAAAGAAGATAGAAAAGCATAATATGGTGATGACAAACGATGATAACTCAAACCGACATAATGGGGATTAGGATTAAGGGTGGTCCGTATACCTTTCCGAAGTGCAATCGGTGTACTAGGAAGAGACAAGTCCGCAGTAGGAGCAGGGTCAGGTGCAGGACGTGAATCAGCTGGACCTGATGCTGGGTGCGGACGACAATGATATGTCACGAGTGGTGTTCCTGTGGCAGGGAGTCTAGGAGGAGCCACACTAGACTCCTCAACGGTTGGAATGGGTAAGACTTCTGTAGCGGAAGGTGAAGGAGGAGCTATAGTAGACTCGGGTAAGACTTCTGTGGCGGAAGGTGAAGGAGGAGCTATAGTAGACTCCTTAAAGGTCGGTATAGGTAAGACCTCAGATATATCAAGGTGGTTAGAATCGTCAGAAGAGGTAAAGAAAGGTTTAGGCTCAAAAAATGTGACGTCAGAGGACATAAAGTACCTACGAGCATCAGGTGAGTAACAACGATATCCCTTCTGAACACGAGAATAACCATGGAAGACACACTTGAGAGCACGAGGAGCTAACTTATCTTTCCCAGGGGCTAAGTTATGAACGAAACAAGTGCTCCCAAAAACACGAGGGGGAACAGAGTATAAGGGTGATTGGGGAAGTTGTGAGAACTGCATCGCCCCGAAAATGCAACGGAACATGAGATTCAATGAGAAGTGTGCGGGCAGTCTCAATGATGTGCCTATTTTCTCTCTCTGCAAGCCCATTTTGTTGAGGGGTATAAGGACAAGAGGTCTGATGAATAATTCCTTGAGAAGTCATAAACTGCTGAAATTGAGAGGATAAATATTCTAAGGCATTATCACTACGAAAAGTGCGAATAGAAACACCAAATTGATTTTTTTAATTTTAGCACAAAAATTTTGGAATATAGAAAACAACTCAGAACGATCTTTCATTAAGAAAATCCAAGTACATCTTGAATGATCATCAATGAAACTAACAAAATAAAATCCCAAGGTTGAACTGACTCTACTTGGACCCCATATATCAGAATGAACTAAAGAAAAAACAGACACTGCATGACTCTCAACACTACGAGAAAAGGAGGCTCGGGTATGTTTCCCGAGCTGACATGACTTACACTCTAATGTAGATAAACTAGACAAACTAGGCACCATTTTCTGAAGCTTGGATAAGCTTGGATGTCCTAAACGTCTGTGAATTAGGTCCGGAGGATCTGTAACTAGACATGCCTTGGAGGAATTGAGTGAGTGAAGGTAGTAAAAGCCTTCTGATTCAAGTCCTGTTCCAATCGTCTGCCCCGTACTGCGGTCCTGCATAATAAAGGAATCGTCAATAAAATATATTCCACAATGGAGGGCACGAGTCAAACGACTAACAGATGCAAGATTAAAAGGACAGCCAGGGACATATAGAGCGGAATCTAGAGTAACAGTGGGTAGTGGATTCGCTTGTCCAACTCCTTTTGCTTTGGTTTGAGACACATTGGCTAAAGTAACAATGGGAAGAGACTGTGAATACACAGTATTTGACAAAAGTGATTTATTACCAGCGATATGATCAGAAGCGGCTGAGTCCACAACCCATTATCCAAGAGTACTAGACTGGGAAACACAAGCAAAAGAATTACCAGCAACAGAAGTATCAGTCTGAGCAACAGAGGCTACTTGTGGAGATGTTTGCTTAGTTGCTCGATACTGAAGGAACTCATTATACTCTCCTTCAGATAAAGAAAATCCTTGGTTACCTGTAGTTTCAGTCTGAGCAACATAAGCATTTTTGGGTGGCGACCATGTAAAGAATAGCACACGTCACGAGTGTGTCCAAGTTTATGACAATGAGAGCACTTGGGTCTAGATCTTCCAAAACGACCTCCTCCTCGTCTATTCGCCATAGTATGAGATGCCCGATTGTCCACTGACTGGGATACGAGGACAGATGAGTCAAGTGTCTGTGATGAGCTCACTGGGTGACTTGGTGCTGCAGCAAGGCGAAGTAATCGAGAGAATAATTCATTAACTGTGGGGACAGTCGGACTAGCCAAAACCTGGTCACGTACTGAATCAAGGTCATTAGGGAGTCCAGCGAGTATAACTAGAAACATCTTCTGTCGTTGCTCTTGTTGCTTTTCAATACTAGCAGAAACTGGCATCAACGTCTCAAATTCTTCCATGACTGCCTGTACTTGTCCCAAGTAAGTAGACATATCCAATTCCTGTTTCTTCAAGCTTGTCATTCGCGATATTACATCATAGAAACGAGATATGTCAGTGTATAAATTACGAGCCTTTTCCCAAACTAAATAACATGTTTGGAATGGACGGAACAAGGGCATCAACTTGGAATCAATAGATCGCCACAGGATACTACATAACTGAGCATCGACCTTCTCCC
>MU713189.1:143739-163021 GCA_026770625.1 Nicotiana glauca
GGAGAATTGGAGAGTAATTACACCCCTCCAATTGCACCAAATTCCATGCTGACCAAGTAATTACTTGGCCAAACAAACATGCCAAACTATGTAATTACATCCAATTACACCCAAATCCATTTCCAAGGTGGCTTTCCAAACATGCTCTTATTGTTTTTGCCTTTACAGAGTTCCAAACCATTAATTAGTTCCCCATAATCTCCTTTCATCACCACGATCTAAGGTCTCTTATGTACAAGCTGCTGCATTCCAAAAAAAGAACAAGATTGAAAAAAACGTATTTGTCAGCTTAAGATGTAACACAAGTGCTCCGTTAGTTCATCTGTGCTTATTGTCTGAAGTATATGATGGTAATACCGTCACCCTGACATCCTCCTCGTTTGCTAAAAGTTAGATCACTTATGCATGTTCCGTTTTGTAAAAATGAGCACTGTGGAAATAATTGCTGTATTTTCACACCCTTCTAGAACTGCATCCACTTTAGTACAAGCTTTTCAGCTTGGTCTACTATTCCAATAGGCTGCCCTATTTTTCCGCATTCAATACATTTATGTGCTCGCTCTCTCATATTCTTCAGCAAGGTTTGCTTTCAAATTGTATGTCACCATGAAAAGAGAGGCTGCTTCTCTCAGAATCCAGACAAAGTTCCGTGGACACTTGGCCAGAAAATCCTACACAAAACTTAAATGTTCAGTCATCGCTCTTCAGACTGGAATTCGAGTGGCAGCTGCAAGAGAGAAGTTCAGATATGAAAAACAAACCAGGGCAGCAATTATTATACAGGTTAGTTTGTTGGGTTTTTTAATTTATTGATTCGGGGTTCATGCTAAGTTTGTTATGTAGTGCTGACAAGATAATATACTTGCAGGCCCAGGAGCGTCGTCACAAAGTCTTTTCATACTATAAGAAACTCATATGGGCATCAATTCTAGCACAATGCAGATGGAGGGGAAGAGTTGCAAGGAGGGAGCTTCGGAAACTAAAAATGGTAGGTTCTGGATTACTACACTCTTATATTACCTGTATTCATAGTTTTCCAATTTCCTAAGCATAGTAATGGCCTAATGGCTTGACGATTTGAATGACCTGGATGATATATCTGCTAGATAGGGCTTGATTACCAAAGTGATACATGGTTCACTTGTTTGTTATTATTTGCATAATAGAAGTACATTAGAGGCTGTTTAAATACTTCTCTGATTAACTGGAGTTCATGGAAGGTTAGAAAATCCATCAGGGAAGTTAGGAAGATGATCCCAGCTTGTATCGTCTGGTGTATATGGACTGAGAGAAACAAAAGAGTTTTGAGGGCATTTCTACTCCAAATTACATACTCAAGGCTAGATGTTTAGCAAGTTTATGTAGCTGGAGTAACCTTTCACCTGTAAATTCCCTAGAATCCTTTTTGGACTTTGTTAGCTCCTTAACTTTAGACTAGGCCTTTTGTAATAGAGCTAACAATGTTTTTACTGCATTGTACATTTTGCATCTTCTTGATGCCTTATATGAAATCCATTATCTTTATCAGAAAAAAAATACTTCTCTGAAGCTTTTAGTGGAAAGTGTTGAGTGTCTATGAAGCATCCTGTCAGTAAACCTTGTAGACAAGGGGTTAAAATGCATGAATTCATATAAAAAACAGATCGAAAGTATTCATATCCTTTTAATATAGGAACTGTACCATTTGAAAGTACATATGTACATGTCACTTACTTTGAGAGTACAAAGTCACACGCTTACAAGAGATACTTAAGCTCAAACAGTTATTATTGTAAATTTGGACATCAGGTAAACACAGATGTATACATTGTAAAGTATGCCTATAAACAGGAATCAGGTGTAAGTCGTTAGTCTTAGTGCATCCATCCATTAGTTTCATTTTGATTTCATTTGCGGTAACATGATTCCCCTAAATTTCCTGCTGTGGAATTGCCCTTTTCCACGTGAACAGAAGAGTGCATCAGAATTGTTGCTTGCAAATTTGATAGGTTAATCAATTGGCAGTTACAAATATTCCCTAACATCTATGGATAGATAATATACATTTCAATGTCTTCAGGCTTCAAGAGAAACAGGCGCACTGAAAGAGGCAAAGGTTAAGCTTGAAAAACAGGTTGAAGAACTTAAATTGCAGTTGCAGTTGGAGAAACGTCTAAGGGTGATATACTTGTACTAAGCAGATAATCTTTCTTTTTTCCCTGCACCGTATGTATAGCACATTGGGGATTTTATTTGGATAGCATTGGTAGATAAGATATTACTTGAAAATCCAAACAATTTGGGATTCTAGGGCTTGTGGGTTACTGTGAGTTTTTCATTTTGAGAAAGTTGAACTATTTGAAGCATTCGACAAATCACAAATAGGAAAATCTCTTTTCAGATGGATTTGGAAGAGGCAAAGGACCAGGAAATAGCAAAATTGCAGAATTCATTGCGGGGCATGCAAAGCAAACAGAATGAAACAAATACATTGCCCATCAAGGAACATGAAGCTGCTCAAAAAGCTATTGAAGGAGACTCTTCAACAGTTGAAAAGAAAACTGTCCCAGTTGAGCATGCAGAAACACTTGAAGCTTTAACTGCAGAAGTGGAAAACTTAAAGGTATGACATTCAATTCATAGAGTGATCCACACACCGTTTCCCCTTTACATTACTCCACCCTAAAGGCCTAAAACTGAGAGAAGATAGAGAAAAATAGGTGAAAACTTTTATCTTTTTCCAGTTACATATGGTTGATGTCTCATGCTTATACCTATTGATAGGTGTTATTTAAAAAAGAAAAGCAACGTGCTGATGATTCTGAAAGGAAATGTGCTGAAGCTCAGGAATCAAGTAAGGAGAAGTGCCGGAAGTTAGAAGAGACCGAAAGAAAAGTTCAACAACTCCAGGACTCGCTTAACAGGTAGCATTACTCGAATAATTGGTACCAGATTTAGTCTTTTCATCTTATAAGAACATGGATCACCAAGGTTTGAGTCGACAAAAATATAAACTGTGATAATGCCTTTTAAAACATACTGGGGCTGGGGAATATCCCTTTTTCTTATGTGAGGGAGGACTGGATTTCAGGAATTAACTGTAGGAATTAATCAGGACTCTTTTACCAAATTCTGACATCACGTTTTGCTTTTAATTGTCCAAAACTCATATGAAATTTGTCACCTGATTAATAGGTATATTGATCAAAATGTGCTTGAAAGGGCCCTTAAGTTAGTGGTCCCTCTGAAGCAATGTGATACGTGCCCTTCAAAATATGCGTATGTTAAAGATGAAGACAAACATATAGGACTGGATTTCAGGAATTAACTGTAGGAATTAATCAGGACTCTTTTACCAAATTCTGACATCACGTTTTGCTTTTAATTGTCCAAAACTCATATGAAATTTGTCACCTGATTAATAGGTATATTGATCAAAATGTGCTTGAAAGGGCCCTTAAGTTAGTGGTCCCTCTGAAGCAATGTGATACGTGCCCTTCAAAATATGCGTATGTTAAAGATGAAGACAAACATATAACATTAAATAAAATAACTTATTGTAATTTCAGATCTTCTACAAAGAAATATATATTTGGCAAAAAGAAAAGGATAATGCGGTATCAAAGTGTATTCAGAGGAATCCAATGGTTGGGGTTCCAATTTAGAAAAATCAGGGAATCTTTACACGTGTAGGCTATTTCCTAAGTTCAAAACTGTACAAAATATTCGGAAAATAGAGTTTTTTTTGAAAATCTGCTTTATATAAAAGATCTAGTTACCAGTTTGACTCTGAAAGAAAGCATGCTATTTCAGTTCAATGTTTGACTTTGATTCTAAAAGACATGATGCTATTTGAGTTCAATCATTGGTAGATATCTGTAACCGGTTCAGACGCTTCAGATTGCTTAATTTCCTTTGTATTGGAACTTCTCATCATGGCAAAATGCTCAGCCAAGACAAATAATTGGCATATATTCATATTAGCTTATAATATACACATATAAGAAATCATAAACAAATTAGTCTTAATATCATATTTTCTAGATATCTTTTACAAGGAGTGCTGCTTGGGATGCTATACTCACGGCGCATAACCTGAGGAAGAGGGATACATCACTATATTCGGTGTTGTATGTGCAAGAAGAATTGAGAAGACACCAATCATTTGCTCCATCACTCCAACTATGCCACAGAACCTCGGAGTGTGGTGTATTCTTTGTTCAAGTATCTCTTGGGTACTCCCTAGAACTAATGCAGAAAATAGCATCTTCGAGGATGAGAGTGGGGAGAGAGAGGAGGAAATACGGAGGTTAGCAACCTTGTACATCTTTTGGTAAATATGAGGATAAGGGAAACGGGGATGCTTGAAGGAGTCGAATATCACAAGGAAGATCAAAAGCTTATTGTATCTATACTTTTGGTGTAAAGAAAGCATTCCATTATGTATAGACGATGGAATGGCATTTTGGAAAACCTTCTAAAGTCTTGTAACTTCGGCCTTGGTGCATATTAATAAAATGATTTATTTGATTTATCAAACAAAGGAAAGAAAAAAGAATTACTGAAACCACCTCAGCTTGGACGATTATCTTTTGACGAACTGAATTGGTCATATAGAACTGGTAGAATCATTGTGCACTAATAGATGGAAATGATACTTTAAACATGATCAACTTCCTGATTTGTAAGGTCAGTCTGGGGTTGTCTAAAGGGCGTGTACAATGTCAATTAAGTGGAGAAATTTTCTAGAATTTGTCAAGTTCTCCTAGTAGGTCTGCTGGAAATTCTACGAAGTGGCAGATACAGGTGATATCTTGGAAATGCTTGAAATGGATGTTTGTTCACATGAAGAGTTATTTCCTGATACTGTTGCATTAGATTCATAAGCTTTAGTGTATGTGGTGAAAATTGATAAGTCATATGTGAAGCATCATGTATGCCTTATAGATGATTCATTTGCTATCACTTATATCTATGGTGTTGTGAGTCAAGGTTGGCACTGAAAGGTGCTGACGTAATAAATGTGTCAAGCGGTGCAATGTGTATTTAGTTATCATCCACACATGTTTCTTAAAAAATAAAAACATTATCTTCCTACGTAGGGAATAGGTGTTTTGGAAGAAGAATTGACCAATTTTCTGTATTTTTCATTCCTCAGAGATTTTTAACTGTGGTATAGTAATAGCTCTCTATAAATGAATATTTCTTTGTTGTCTCTTTTTTATTAGAGGCTCTGCTTGAAATCCTCTATAACCTTCTATACTTAAATTGGGATCTCCTTCGATTTGTTCCTTTTATTATCACTGGAAGTTTGGATCATTGGATGTGATCAGAATATCACATTTTATCCCATCAGAACTCCATAACTAAGCATTCTTGAGTGAGAGTAGAATATGGTGGGTGAAACCTTGAGAAGTCTCTGTGTTGCATCTTCCTTGGCATCTTCAGTACTTTTATGTTAATCATATAACTTTGAAGATTTTACATCATAGTGAAGTCTGGCATCCATATATTGATTATTCTGGCAACATATAATTTTGAAAATTGTTATTGGCAAGAATCTTAATAAGGCAGATGTATGCTGATTCTTTATAGTGAAACTGAATCTGGAGTTCTAAATGCACTCAATAATGTTAATAGTTCTTAATTTGTTGAGTTACATGAAGCTTTCAAGCAATTCATTGGCACAAAGGCATCCATGGAACTGCATGTTAGAATTACCTTTGATTTTGTTGATCTTTATCTTAGAATTTAATGGATCAGACTACCTCAGATCATTGACAGCTTCAAGCTGGTCTTTTCTGTTGTCTTGCAACCTCCCAGCAAAAGACAAGCATAAAAAGAACTCTTTGTACCCTCACTTTTATCCACTATTTTATTCATAAAGAGTAAGACTTTCTTGCTTCAGAGCAGAATGGATTAGTTAGTAACATGTAACAATATTTTTGACATGTTAAATCTCCCCTTTTTTGCATCCTTTTTTTATATGTTGTGTTTTTGTTTGGTTGGTGATGTTTAAAAAGCTTTCTCTTCTATTGTCAACTGGAATTTGCTCTCCTACTGAGGAAAGGACAGTTTAGCTTGTGAAAGACGCTTCCTTTTTAAGCTCTACGTAAAATACTTTGCCAGCATAGTGGTATCTGTTAGCTCCTTTTCATATGAAGTTTCCAATTTTTCCCAAGTGATATCCTTTTCTTGGTTTTTCTTGAACTATTCTGGAGACCATACATGAATGTTTTTTATGGAGAAGGCACTTTTGACTATTTGGTGAAATGAGATATAGTCACCTAAATCTTTTACTTAGTGACTTCTAATATGCATCTGGAAAAGAAACTGGAATGAAAACAGGGTAAGGTATATTGTAGTAAACAAACAGGACTAAGGACAAGTAAAGATAGGTAGTGTCATGAAGCTTTCAACATCCCTCGGAAGACTTTTAAGATTTTTACTATTAGTTGGAGGAGTTAAATCTTATAGCTTCCTTTAAACATTAGAATCTCGTGTCATATGACTAATACTAGCTATGATCTAGTGTGCCTCAGGATGATTTACAGCATATCAGACCAATTCTCAGAGCTGAAAAAGATATTACGTCCCTCCTCCAGCCAGAGTTCAGCTTCAGGACTCATTTCTAGAGGTTACCCAGATGATGCTACATCTGCTTCAGCTGATGCTACGTCTGCTGACTCTGACTTCACATTTCAAGCTCCTGGTTCAACTCCACCACATTTATCTTCCCCCGATCCTCATGCTTTCCAGCTTATAGTTCAGGATCTTGCAGCAGCTGAAATCTCAGGTCAGTCCAGTGTCCCTTAGGGTGGTTTGAGCACTTTTACTAGTCCTAAAGTACGGCACCATTCACCTGTTCTCCACGAGCAAAATCAGGATGCTAAATTCCACTTATTCTCATTGCGGAAAATGATATTCTTTCCATTTAGTAGAAGTCTCCCTTTCATCTATTAGACAGTGATAGTTTAGTTACAGCTGCATAATTCTTTTTGTTTTTTGTCAAACTGAACCTGCTACAAGAAACTATATTATATATCCTTTTTTCTCTTGGTTGGGTGTGTTGTGCAGGTTCTGGAAACTGGGAAAATGACCGGGAGGGGGTATTCGATGACTTCTTCTGATGGAAATTGCCCTTCAATTTGTTGTGTCTCTCTATACACACTACAGAGATGCTAGCAATTTAATAGATGAATAGAATACTTGAGGTTATACTAGGCATCTCAACCAGATCTTGACAACTGCTCTGTACAGTAGAATCCCAGACAGTTAATGTTCAGGTACAGTTTCTCAAGCAAAGGTTTCGTTCCGGTATGAAGATTTTTCTATAAACTTCTTTTGTATGTCCTGAATATATGTGTGAATAACTGGTTAACTGAAGTACAATAGACAATTGAATGTAGACTTGCAAGAGCTGTCGATCCACCTTTAAGACATCTATAGTGCTCTCCATGAGTGAGAGCCACTCCATCTGTGTGCAAAGCCCTTGAATCTCCAACTTTTCATTTGCTCCTTCTGCTTTTTTCTGAAATCTTCACTGAATAGAGACTCTAAACCCCTCTCCATCAGTACCAGTGTTGGGCACTGCATATAGCAGCATTGTCTCATTATATTGTCTCAAACTTTCATCCTGTGTCACTTAAAACCTTCTCTAAGATAGTTGTGCTTCAGTCAACTCCTATTTGTAGGCTTTCTAGTCTGTACCTGTCATTTTCTTCCTACTCTGTGTTTTTATCCCCTTCTCTAACTAGGTCTCCTGATGGTCTCCAATAAAAAATTGTCAATGGACCAAGATCATTTCTGTTATTGATATCCATCTTGGAATAGTTGAGCAATGCGGGATTTACTTTATTGAAGTACTTGTCCTTTTTCAATAGGCTTGAAGAAAAGCTGACAAACTGAGATTCGGAAAACAAAAATCTATGTCAGCTGGCTCTGACACTGGCTCAAAATATGAGATGCTGTTACTCCAGATCAATGATTCAGGTAATCCTGGGCAAATGTTCCACTTGGACAATAGTCTTTATCTTTCATACTGTTAACGCATTTATCTGATATGGACAGAGGACCTGAAGCAGAAACTGAAACATAGTTAGCCAAATGCTTGCAGATTAGTTGTCCTTCAAGTATTTTGCTTACCTCTTCTATCGGTTGACCAACAGCTGGGATTTGTAATAGGATCTGGCATAGCACATCATTGAATTCAAGCGTTAATTCAGAGGTTGAGTGAAGACCACAAAAATAACTTGATGAGAAAAAACAAGAGTGCCAAGACTTGCTCATCCAATGTATTGCACCTTGACTTCTTCAAGGAAAGAGCTGTTGCTGCTTTCATTATCTACAAGTGCCTTAAGCAGTGGCGGCCATTTGAAATTGAGTGGACCAGTATCTTTGACAGCATAATACAATGGATAGGCAAGCTATTGAGGTACAAATTAATGTTGTTAGAATGTTGTTATGTGCAAAGCTTCGATTCAATGAAATAATTGCAGGTTCTTTTTTCCACGTAAAAGGTAGTTATTCTGAATTAAAGCCTATTGGCTAGCCGAGACAACCTCTCTGTTTGTGCTGCACAACACACATTAGTAGTTGGTATACTGTCTGGGTAATACCCCACAAGCAGTCACATTGGCTACTCTTCCGTAGAATGACACAGGTAAAATTTGATTATTTTGTACATTGGTTGTTATCATTTAGCAGTTAACTTCACTTGACGATAAACATTTTCGTAGAGCTGTAATGGAACTCCCTCAAGGAGTTAATCTTTCTCTCATTAATGATGATTCAGCTGGTGTAGTGGATAACCTGAGCCAGGTTGAAGGCAAATATCCTGCTTTTTGGATTCTGCATCAAGGTTCAGAATGTTAACATTTTTCAGTATAATTATTATATATACAAATATAAAAGAGGACATAAGATGTGATGTTTACCTGCTGCCCTTTTGATGTTCTATTAACAGATATAGGCTTCAAGATTATCCAGACCAGGCATAATTAATGAGACAGCAGCACACTCGGCAATGCAGCTACTCAGGAAAATTTTGGTGCTCACTGCTGACGTGTCAAGAGCCTTGCTGTCTTTTGTAAAAATCCAATCATGTAAGAGCTGCATCCATAAATTTGTTCTTTCTTCCACGCTCTCCTTTCTTTTCTTTCCTTTTCTCCTCTCTGGCTTCATAAGAATTCCCTGTTTGTGCACCAAATTCTTTTTCAGGTTTATAGCTGACTGGTGGGCGGTGGCGACCTGCAGAGAGAGCAGGTGTGCCAATAAACATGTGTAAGACTTGGAATGCTTGTAGATTAAGCTACAGAATTATGCAGTAGTAATAGTTACACTGTGAGCACAAGTTTACAGCAGAATCAAAAGTTCAATAGAAAATCAATCAACTAGATCTGTATCCAAAACCAGTTGAAGTAAATTAGACAAATCATCTGTATATGTTTAGAGGATTCTTCATAACTTAATTATTTTTACGCTACTTGTCAACCTACTATATCCCTCATCCTCCCTCATCTTCTCTCTCTATATATATAGGAACTTTTCTAGTGTTATAACGAGTCCATCCCTTTTAAGTCTGAAACGTAGTAATTCATTACAAAAAGGGGTAGGGTATCAGAATACAAAACAATCATCTCCACTTACCTTCAAGTTCTTTTATTGCTAACCTATCCTTTTATGATAGCCTTCCAGGACTAGTCATGAGGTACTTGCAATCAATTAATTCATGCAAGTATTTAAGATTTAATAGCAGCAGCAGCAAGCCAGCAACAACAACCCAGTAAATTCCCACAAGTGGAGTCTGGTAAAGATTTAATAGCATGTCTATAAATTATAGAGAAATTTTCATTAAGCACTATCTTTTAGTAGTAATTAGCCATCTATAGATACCATTTGCTATATTACGGATTATAGATACTATTTATGTAGTTATAAGATATATTTGATGTATTTAAGTTATTGTATTCATGAATACAGTAGCAAAAATAGGCGTGAATCAGGGAAGTCCAGCTAAGCAGTTGTTGTATTCAACTGTATTCACGGAGTAAAACATGGGACTACAGCTGGACAGATTATTGTATTCGACTGTATCCACGGCGTGAAATAGGGTATTACACTCTTTTTAAAACAGAAAGTGAATCAATTAACATAATAGACTCCTAATATAACTTAACAAACTCAATTATAACACACAAAATTTGTATTTTCAGTTATAAAAAAGATTCTCAACTAAAAGATACCCCAAAAACATAGCAATCTTCAGAGAAATTATATTATACATCTGAATACATAAATTATATTAATTAAAAAAAAATTTATGAATACATTTATGGGATATAGCGAGACAGTGAATACGATGAAATACATAGAATACAACGGGATATATTGAAATACAATAAAAAAAAGGCAGAGAATACAATAGAATACATCGAAATACATTGAATTATAATTTAAAAAAAGACAATGAATACAATAAAAATCATGAAAAATACAGCGTAATACGTTGAAATTACATTGAAATATATTAAAAGAAATGTTCTTCTTCATCATGAAAGAAAGAAATCGTCACTCAGTGGATCTCCGAAACTGAATTCTCTTTCCACGACCGCCGCCATCTCCTCGTTAGACTTGACATCGAGTGGCGGCCCAGTTTCCACCGCAACCAGCAATTCAAAGTTGCAACTCTCCAGCTGTGCATCGAGCGATGTTACCTCATATTCCAACTCCTCTATTGCAGTTCAATTCAAGAAAAAGACAAAGCAAAAAGAAAGAAAAAAAGGGAGGATCATCACGCTGGTGTAAAGGGAGGGGAAAGTGGGAAAGGATAGAAAGAAAACTCCTCTACTGAAGTTCAATTCCAGAAGAAGAAAAAGCAAAAAGAAAGAAAAAAAGGGAGGATCATCACGTTGGTGTAAAAGGAGGGAAAAGTGGGAAGGGATAGAGAGAAAATCGGTGGAAGGATGAGGAGATCGAAAATTTTAATGGGATGGGGGAAGAGAATGACATGTATCAAAGTAGAGAGAGAGAAAATAGTGTAACTGATTAGCGTATTTAGTAGTTTAGGCTAGGAGGTAACCAAAGCATTTTGCTATAAACCTTAAAAGGTATATATAGAATATAATTTTTTTAAATGGTATTTATTTAAAATAAATAAGGTGATAACCTTTGCTATAGAAGGTAAAATTTCCTAAATTATAATCAAGGAAAAGGGAAATGTTTATGCCAAAAATAAGAAGGAAAAAGGAAATGTTTGTCTATACCTAGTGTAATATGAAACAACAATACATATATAAGCAAGTATTATTGTTAATTAAAACGTAAAATAAAAGCTAGACGTGTTTGAGGCTAGTGATCGATTTAAATCTATTTGCTCACATTGGCACAATGGTGTTTTACTATAAGACTTCCATTCGTTCGTTTAATGCAAACACCTAATGATAGTAAACTTTTTCCTTTACACCTTACATGAAACCTTAATGGATTCAGTTATTATAAGAACCAGAAGCTGGCCATGATAAAGTTAGCGCTTAATCTGACATATATTTGGTTATGTTGATAGATATTGATATTTCCCACATATATCCATATCTACAGCTTTATTCTATCGTAATTATAACTAAAGACTAAAAAAATCATGGTGCAATGCCCAGGATAAGGTTCGTTCATTTCCAGTTTTTAGTTGGAACGCAGAGACTCAAAAACATCATAGTGGGTGTACATATGTCGGGTTGATTCGAATTTTATAATTACCAAACTAAACCAATTGTGTCTGGTTATTAAATCTAAAGACCAAACCAAACCAATAAAACTCGGGTTTTTCACTCTTGGGTTTTCTCGGGTTTTATCGGGGGTTTTTTCCGGCAAAATCTTCGTAGAACAAAACATATAAATTGCGTTTCAAATATTTCTTTAATCCTAGTAAGATACAACTATATAAAGTATTTTTCAAGAAAATGACACAATATGAGATGTGTCATGGTATTATCCTAAAATATTCAACAATAAAAATAATAAAATTATGTAATATAAATATTGCTAATTAAAAAGCCACAATAAAAATAAACATAATCTAAAAGTACTAAGTCATGATAAATTAAGTAGACTAATAAGGGAGTATTAATTACATGACTAAACGCTAAAGAAAAAATAAAAATAGGTTATGCATTTTTATCTAAATTATTGCAAAACAAAATATAGATATTCAATACATTCTCATTCATAGTATTGAATTGAATGTCTTTTGTTAGCATTAGTACTGATTTGATTTGGTTTAGGCTTTTGTTAGCATTATTTAGTTTACTAATGTTAATGACTATAAACCTTATTGGAACATTTAAAAGTTCTAAGTCCAACTTTGAAATAATACGTTAAAAGATAAAATTACAAAAAAATTTAAGAAATATTTATAAATACATCACAATAAATATATTTATATATTAAATATATTTAAAATTTCTATATATGTAATATCGGGTTGATTTAGTTTCGGTTTGACTTTCTTTAGTTAAACCAAACCAAACCAAACCAAACCAATTATGGTCGGATTTTTTTTTTTCAACACCAAACCATAATCGGATTTTTTTTTCGGTTTAAATCAGATTATCGGGTTGGTGAAGTTTATCGATTTCCTTTGTACATTCAAGGCCTATGAAAGGTTCTTTCTGTAAGGGCAAAGGTTATTGCAGTAAGCAAAACTAATCGTTGGTCCACAGCCACTCTTCTATAATTATTCTTCTTTCAACAAGATCAAGAACAAATTCAGAGAATTACAATACGTAGATTGAACTAAATAAACCAACTGTATTTTTGTGCTACAAGTTTCTTTATCAAAATCAACGTCTGATTGCTACAGACGAAAGCCAAGTGTGAAAAGAGTCTGGTACAAGTTTGGCATTTGTATCAATCACTTCATCTTTTCTTCCTTGAACAAAACATGACGATTCACACGAGGATCAAACTTTCTAAATTCAAGTTTCGTCTGACTTGTTTGAAGCTTTTTGGTCTTCTTCTTTACATAGAAAAACCCGGTTCCGGCAGCTGAAACGAGCCTCACGAATAGAGCTCCAGCCTTCTTCTTATCACCCATTAGCTTATCTGGTAGAGACAACCAAAACAGATGAAAATTTGGTCTTCCAAAGATGTGTAGAACTAAATAGTTGAAAACCCATCAATAATCAAACAACAACAACCCAGTATAATCCCACTTAGTGGAATCTGGGGAGGGTAGTGTGTACGCAAACCTTATCCCTACCCTAGGATAGAGATACTGTTTCTAAATAGATCCTCGGCATCCTTCCCTCCAACAACTTCCCACATTACTCTTGGGGAGACTCGAACTCACAACCTCTCGGTTGGAAGTGGAGGTTGTTTACCATCAGAGCAACCCCTCGTCTCAAAACCCATTAATAATCAAAGACAAGTTTAAATATAAAAGAATCAGATAGTGCTACATAATTGTTAGCTTAGTAGGTGGCAATGGTTTGAAAGAGCTAATCAAGTGTTGACAGCCAGAGAAATTTTAGTGTTCGGTATATTAGATTTTCATTCCAAAAACCTGTGAGCCTACATCTGAACTTGCACAAAAACATGTTTGAAAACTTCTCTCCTATCGTATACCCAAACAACAAAACAAAGCCAGCATTATAGCAAAACTGTTTGCTGGTCCGAAATGAGTTTTTCTTCCTTTATTTTTTGGTTTGTTTGGTTCTTGTTTTGACTTAAATGCCATGGTTCATCAACACTAAATCTCGGTAGCGAGATCTCCTTACTGCATATATATGCATATGAGCACTAGGTGCACAAACTCAGCAGGTCAAGTTGTAAGGGAAAAAGTTCGAGCTAGATTCAAGGTTGACAATAATTGCATGTATAGCCTGTTCCAGCCTTGATCCAAGCTTACTTTTCAAGCGTGATGACGGAGGAGAAAGAAAAGAATACTTGCTTATGAAGATAAGGACGAAAGACAAGAGGGGTTGCTCTGACGGTGAGCAACATCCACTTCCAACCAAGAGGTTGTGAGTTCGAGTCTCCCAAAAGGCAAGGTGAGAAGTTCTTGGAGGGAAGGATGCCGAGGGTCTATTTGGAAACAACCTCTCTACCCCACGGTAGGGGTAAAGTCTGCGTACACACTACCCTTCCCAGACCTCACTAAGTGGGATTATACTGGGTTGTTGTTGTTGAAGATAAGGACAAAGATACGGAAGACGGAAACTTATATCCTTTTATCATCACACTGACTAACAAAAACAGAAACAAGCAGTTCTCAGATAACGACAATCTTCATAATTCACACAAGACATAAAGGTTATAGTATTCAACTCAGATGTCTTTCCTCTTTTTCAATTTTTTTTCCTTTTTGAAATACAAGGCTTATCTCAACTTAGCCTATGTAAAAACATCTTCAACATGAAATCCGGAAATACCTGAAGCCCTCAACCACCCCTTTCAGCCCAACCAACTTATAGATAATTAATAATGAGCCAATAATTTCAAAAAGCAAAAAAGATATTAGTGAAATGGTATTGACCGAAACACCATTCAATCCTTCTTTTTTCATTTTGGCAAGTCCATGCACTTCTCCAAATACGAATATTATATGAATGGTCTCAAGACACCCCCCTCTGGGAAGATTTTTTCTCCTCATTTCATCATAATCAGGCTGAGATGGGTCCTATATCCTATTAGTAAATATGTTTCTTTTTGTATCTTTTTGCAGTTTCACAACTATAAGAAAGAATATCAGCAGCAACTAGGGATGGGAACGGGGCGGTGAGGGTGGCGGGTTACATCGTTTGCAAGGCGGTGCAGGTTAGAGTGTATGCGGGTGCAGTGCAGGCGGGTTAAAATATTTTTGTTGAATTTGGTGGATCTCTCATTCTTTTGAATCGTGCTTCCACTTACCATTCTGTTGTGCCAACTATGCCTAATATTTTAGAGAAATATAATTCTTGGGGACTTCTCAGAGTTAATAGAGACTGCATTTGAATAGTCAATCACCAACGTAGGAGGAGTAATTTTTAACATCATCCCAAACTAAGAAAGAAACCAACATAGTTCTGAATATATCTGATTAGCACATTCAATCTTTCACAAGTAAATCACTTGACTGGTTCTGCAAATAAGGCCTTAAAGCTTATCGATTACTCCTCTCAAAGGTCAGCATACATAAACCCAAAATTATTAGATATATGAAATGTATGCATACGATAACACAATCTATTTCTAATAATACAATATGAAGACTCTGCAATTATTGTACTGGAAGTTTATAAACCTCAAATACAATTTTGACAAATAACTGTGGAAAGGAAGAGATTGCAAATGACATATATAAATATAATTGGAAAAAGAAAAAGAAGACTAATTGGGGAAAAAATTAAAGGACATTTAGCGGGGCGGGGCTGGTGTACGCAGGTGTATATGTGGGGCGGGTGGATGCTCGTCAAAATGCTATGCAGGGTGGGACGGGTTGAAGTCTTTGCGGATTGAGGCACAAACTGCCCCGCACCGCCCCATTGCCATCCCTGACAACAACAAACAAAATTACGACAGCATGCTTCTCCGCAATCACCCACTACAAGTTCTAGTCTTGCTTAAGGAAATTTGCCAGGTCAAGAATTTCACTGTAGAAGGCTCCTAATCAACATATACCCTCTTCTCTTCAAATAAGATATAAGGACAGCTCGTGATATAGTAATTGTGTGACTGCACAAGTAGTTCATATATTTGTTTCTTTGACACCTGATATACTTAGATATCATTTTCCTGTGGACAAGATAAAAATATAAAAGCCTTCAGATATTCTTCAGAGGCCACTGTTCTCTCCTAGAAGCTAACCAGTCTCCCCAATTCAAGGTTTTGTTTATGTGCAAATAATATGTTGTGTATAAATATACAAAATATATAAATTTCATTTACACGAATGTAGGATGTTCCTATATAGTTTAGATACGATATTTCTACATAGGAAAAACCAGTCAAAGCTTAGTCGTGAATAGGGGTGGCAAATGGGCGAGTTGCGCTGAATTTGGGCGGGTCAAGATGGGTTAGGTCATTGCCCAACCCAGCCCAAAGTGTACTTTGGTTAAGATGGGTTGGGTCAAGATGGGATAAACAATGGGTCATAACCCAACCCGCCCAACTTGACTCATGTTTTAGAACCATGCCCATCTTACATTAAAAAAAAAAAATCACCTTATACGTACGTTGAAAAATATTTTATGGGTGGGGGTGGGGATTGGGGCAAAAAACATATAAAATAGAAAATTAAAATTGTAAGAAAAATTTAAAAAAAATTTGAAGGGATTTGAGGGGCTCGAGGGGTAGGGTGGGTAGGTGGCGCAAATAAAACAGAAAATTGAGGGTATTAAAAAAAAAAAATTGGGAGTTTGCGGGGGTAGAAAAATAAAATAATAGAAAGTTAAAAATAAAAAAAATAAAAAAATGCGGCAACTAAGTAAATTTATATATAAATTGGGTTGAAATCATTTATTTTGGACGAGTTTCATGAATTATATTTGGGTTGTTAAATGGGTTAAAATGGGTTATAAAAAATAATGCAACTTAGGCTCAACCCAAATTAAACAATGAGCAAAAATATTTGTAGCTTAACCCATGAATCTCTGAGCGCGTTGGGCGGATTAGATGAGTTTGGGCTCAAATTGACACCCTAGGTCTCGTGTTGCCAAAAAAAAAAAAAGTTTACTGAGAAGTGCGATTTGCAGTAATGATTCTCAGATTATTGTATCCTCGTGCTTATACACTAAACATACTTAAAGATCGGCAAAATGTCATCAGAACTTACTCACAAATCACAAAGAGGTAATAAGAAAAGGAAAAATAGAGATAGAAACTAACCTAGAAGATGGGTCTGTCAAAGATCTGCCTTACGCTGCCTGCTGCAGTGCCGTTCGCCGCCTGATGTCGTGCCGTTCGATTAAAAATATGAGGGTTCTGGCCAAAGAAAGAGAAAAGGCCCAAAATAGTCCACTATCTTTGGGTTTGTACTCAAATTGATCCACGTTCTTTTATCTGGAGCACTAGTAATCCTTAAAGTTTGCCAAAGTGATACATTTTTAGTCACTTCCCCAAAAGTTCCTCTTGACAGTACTATTAATTATAATAAAATAATCTCTTTATGCATAATCACCATCCTGCTCAATTAGCATATATGATATCAATTGTTTGATCATATCATAATATTTAACTTAATAATGGTTCTATTAGTTGAGTGATAATACCAAACCACAGCAGCAACGGATTTGGTGAATTTCATCACTTTAGCCAACTCCGTGTCAAATGACCAGAAAGACCCCAGGCTAGACTGAGTCTTACAACTTGTTTGGATGGTTGTTACCTATCCTATCGTATCGTATTGTTACTTTATATACAATGTTTGTTTTGACTGTTACTTAAATTTTATTGTATCGTATTGTTAAATCTGTCGTTACGTAACGATGAAATGTGCCACTTTATGTAACGACCGATTTGGTGTGGTCGCGTCGTTTCCTTGTGCTTTTCTCTGAATCTCACCCTTCATTATTATTAAATAATTTTATTTTATCATTTATCCTACCTTTTTATATACCATATCATAATTTTTTTTTTATAATATTGCAAGTTTATTCATCATATCACATGTGCGTGATACCATGAAACGAAGCCAAAACGACACAATTCATCCAAGCATTGTATTTAGGGGTGTCAAATGGGCGGGTTGGGTCAATTTTTGGCGGGTCAAAATGGGTTGAGTCATTTGACCCGCCCATAAGTTAATTAGGCTAAGATGGGTTGGGTCAAAATGAGTTAAAATTTGGGTCATAACCCAACCCGCCCAACTCTTATTAAACTCTAATTAATATTTGTTATTTTCTTATTAATTGTATAATTACTAAATAAGGCTTTTTTGCTTTTGTTATGGTCATCTTTAAAATATTAAATAAAAAATAAAATTATTTCTAAGATATTTTGACAAACTTACTCACGGATCAATTTGGGCTAACTTTAATTGGGTTGAGATGGATTGGGTCAAAATGAGCTAAGTTTAATAAATGAACGGGTCAATAACCAACCCAACCTTGGGCGGGTTGGGCGGGTCATTTGGGCTTGAGCCAAATTTAACAGCCCTAATTGTATTCATCAAACAATACATTAATACAATACTATACGATACATTATGAAACAATACGTAACAACCATCCAAACAAGCTGTTAGGCAAGCTATAACTCTGGCGCTGAAAATATGTGTCTAAGTTATTTTTGAGTGTTTAGCTATCGACGTTTTTGGTTCAATAACCATCATTGGTTGCAAAGTACATGACACTAAACATGAAAGAATACATCTAAATAAATCTTCCTACTCTTGTTAGTTGGGACAGACATCAAATTATATAATCATCATATTATACTTTATTATATGCATGAAGATCAAAAATTGAATGTAAAAGTCTAAGATAATCCTAAAATATTATTGGACTTTCATGTCCTTAAGAGTTATATTAATATTTAGTAATACCTTCAATATTAATAAAAATTATATATAAGCTATATAAGTTAGTTTTGTACATTAAATTTGCTTTGTCACAGAATTTATTAAGGTACATGTATTTAAATTTCTTCACTGTACAAAGTTAAACTCTTTAACTTTCCATGCGCATAATACTCCATCCGTTTACTTTTATTTGTTTACTATATTAAAAATATATTTTCGCTTTTACTTGTCCATTATATTAAATTAAGAGAAAATAATTTTTTTTTCTTGTTTTAGCATTATCATTAACTACTCATTCCCCAAATCAATTTCCAAGACTTTTGAAATGCTATCATTATTATTATTATGGGTAAAAGTGTAAAATATATATTTCATTAATTTTTTCTTAAAGAGAGTACAAAGTCACAAGTGAACTATTAAAAGTGAACGGAGAGAGAAATTTTTAGAGCTAACATTTGTTCTTCTTATTTTTTATCTTCTTCTCCTATTTTTCTTAGCTTAATATTCAAATTGTTATGATTTTTAAGTGCAATTCTTTTCTTATAAACGCAATCATGATTCAAAGAGTTTACCATCCATGTAAAAAAAAATAATATAATTTTATCAAATTTGTACTAGTTAATATAAGATACACGTACAACGCACGTACCAAAGAATTAGTATATTTCATTTTGCTGATTCTCTTTTTCACCGACTCAAGCTCTCGCATAGTAAATACCCAAGAAATTCAGTATAAAAATTGATATGACATAAACCTTGAAGTGTATGATATGTCCGGTCTTGCTCTCTTGATCTCCAAACACCTCCCCC
>MU713195.1:0-13768 GCA_026770625.1 Nicotiana glauca
AATTCATCTCAACCGTTAATTGGTCTTAATCTAACGGTCCCTGATCATCCATAGGTTTTAAATATACAAAAAAAACATTACACCCTTATCATTTCATCTTCCCCCGTCCCTAATTACAAACCTCAACCTCTTGCCGGAACCCTCGCTGGCGGGAGACGTTACTTTCTCCGATGACCTCGCCCTTAACACCATAAATAGCCCTCAGCCTTCTCTCCTCACCCCATAACTCTTTTTCCCTCGAATCACTCTGGTTCTGTTCGAATCTTGAAAAATAGTTCGCCGGAAACCTAACTCCGGTGAACGACAGTCTACCCAAATTACCACAAAATCACACCAAACCACCTCCTAACCATCCTTTACCCAACCATCATGCCCTTTTGTCTCAAAACTCTCCAGAAACGTTTATATATCAAATTGAACTTTCTGGTTAAAAATTTTTTTAAAAAAAGAAAATAATAAATCCCCAAAATTTTGGACCATAACATCCCTAATCAGGTGTTCTTTTATGAAAAACACCTGGTTAGGTATGTTACGGGTCGGAATTTTGGACGATTGGGGTTCCAAAGGCTGGCCAGAGTTCTTGATTTTTTTAGTAAGTCTTTCTTTCTTTCTTTCCTTATTTTATTATTTTCATTGCTTGCATGCATAAATTTTGTTGACTGTAAATCTTTATTTTGTTGAATTATGTTTGAAACACTTTGAAAATCGGTTATGAATTGGATACTGATTCTGTCATGATTAGTTTTTGTTTACTTGTAAATTAGTTGATAGCAATTTAGGTTTTGATCATTAGTAGTATGATCTCAGTAACTGATTTTATATTAATGATATTAGCGAGATTGGTTATAACTGTTTTAAATTCGATTAGTGGCCAGTTATTTGTTAAATTCAGATTAATTTTGATAGTTAGTTGGTTATAGATAATAATTAAATCTGGGGTTAAAAGGGGGCAATAGTTTAACGGGTAAAACCAATTTAATTTTAAAGGTGTTTTGGGGATATTAAAAGGGTCGGGTGTAATAAATCTAAGTAAGTGAGGGTATTTTAGGAATAGGAAAGGGTAGTTTAGCAATTGTTAAAAGGAAGTGAGGGTATAATAGGGAATTCAAAGGGGTAAGAACATGGTAGATGCAGCACACCTTCCACCATGATACACATAGCACAATCAATTAGTCTTCCTAAGTTTGAACTCATACCACCGCACGTAACGCACTTTACCTTTCCACTAAGAGACATGAAAATATTCTCCACGCCCATAGCTCGGGGCTACACAATATATCACAATAAGAATCGAACACCTAATAGCTTTGGGTTCAATTCAATTGGTTTTGATTGAATTTTGGGTTTACTGTGGTGTTCTGGAGCATTTCGAGTCTATTCACATCTGTTTCAAGTGATTTGTGGTCGATTGTTTGGAATTTGTCTGGTTTTAAACTCTCCTCGATCAGTTGAACTAGTTCTGGCTGTTGTGATTGTTGTTCATCGCTGCTGACCTTCCTTTCTTCTTCTTATATTTTCAATTTCCAGGTACATACTCGAACCATAATTTGATGTAGCTTTGAGTGACATGCTGAAATGAAAGGCCTATTCACCTATTTTCTGAATATGTGTATTCATACTGTCGTAATAACTTAGATATTAATGAAGAGTGTTTGTTCATGATTACCTTCAGTTTGCATTTAGTCTAAGGTTCAATTGCATAGATATTAGATGATTTAACTGGATATTGGATTGTATGATTTGAACCATGGACTGTTTTAGCTGAGAATTGTTAATCTAATTGGCAGATGTTAGAATAATCCGTACACACTTAGCCATAATATGATTTGCATTTTGGCTTTGTATAACTGGACTAGAATTGTGTAAATTACTATGCTTCAGATCCATATAAGTACTATGAATAGCAGTTAATTAGTTTCATAGAGTGATCTTGTGAAATGAATCGTGAATTGTTTTAGATCTATGTGAGTAATAAAAAATGCAATTTCAAGTTTCAATAGTAAATTCAAATAGTCCAGCTTATCTAATCATGTTAGTTTGAATTGGTTTTAAAATAGCTAGTCTGCATTAGTAGTACCATTTCCAAATCCACGCCTCTGTTGTTAATTTTCAACGTTAGTGATATTCATGAATTGAAATTCAAAAGGATCAATATCATCTGGATATGAGTAGAACATATTGAAACAATTTCAGTGACTATTTGCTTGAATTAAAGTGAAGCTTGGTCCATTTTTATGATTTGGGTTCAATAGCCCATTTACCCAAAGGTGCAGGCCTCAACGCATTAATAAGCAACCAAGGTTCAGTATGCGTATCTATTTGAGCCTGGGACAAGGCGTGGGAATGGCCCATTGTGGTGCCGACCTGGGTACAATTTATCCTTATTGGGTTTATCCCGGAGCCCAATGGCTGGACTGTAATGCAAAACTACCATTTGGTTCAGTAATAAATAATTAAGGCTTCTTCTTTTATTATTAGAGACAAAGAAAAATAGAGAACCATAGTCGCTTTTAGGTTTTCCTTTAAAAATAAAACGAGATGAGCCTCGCTACACAGAACAAACAAATGGCGGGGCCCTCGATAAATATCATAAAAAATATATACGTAGAATTCGGGTGGACCGTTTAATGAATTTCATGATTTTACCCAAAGATAATAAACGCGTAGTTGCTTTAGGCGCGTATTTTAATAATATTACCTTCCTAAATACGGGTGCACATTTATGTGACCCAAATCCAAATCTCAACGAAGTTGAAATATGTTGATAATCACGGGTGTACTGGTGCGACGTGGTTAGAGATATATTTTCACGACGTTGTAATTCTTATAAAAAATAATAAATAAAAGCGGGTCACTAATAAAAGGCACATAAGTTAGAACATGTTTTGAAATCAGAAAAAAGTAAATACAACAGTTGAGCGACCGTGCTAGAACCACGGAATCCGGGAATGCCTAACACCTTCTCCCGGGTTAACAGAATTTCTTACTCGGATTTCTGATTCGCAGACTGTTAACAGAGTCATAATTTCCTCGGTTCGGGATTCAACCGGTGACTTTGGACACCATTAATCTCTGAAGTGGCGACTCTGAAACTAAATAAATAAATCCCGTTCCGACTGTCCTTAAATTGGAAAAACTCCTTCCTTTTATTATATCCCTTCCCGGGTGTATTAATTAGGCTCTTCCAAAATGAGGTAAGATGTAAAAAAGGAGGTGTGACATCAATGCTGGCAAGGAAACACTTACGGTTGGCAAAGGAACGGAGGAAGTAGGTACGAATGAAGAAATAGGAGCTTAATCAAAAACAGGTCCGAGCTCGCCACCCTCAAAACCACTATCAAATAGACGTTGAGTTGATTCATTCGTGTCTTTTGGCACGGTGTCCTCGTCTGAAGGAATCAAAACAGGCTCGGTGGTCGAGGTTTGAGCAGGAGTATCTTCAATTTCGTCATCATTAATAACTCGTCTCCTTACTCTTGGACTGGCTATTAACGAGGCACCTTCCTCTTCCTCATTCTTAGAACCTTCTCCTATAGTTTTCCTTTTTTGAAGCAAGGTTCGAGCCTTGTCCAAGTCAAGTGCAGTATTACCAGACATGTGAATGACCGTAGCTACATCAGCTGCCATTCCTCTGTTGCCAAATCCTGATTAAAAGAATGATACACAATCAACATTAAGGAAAAGGTACTTAATGCGCAAAAAGAAAAGTGTGTAAAAAAAAAGGCGATACCGTGTGTTTTAACTCTCCAGCCATGTAAAGCAGAAATTGATTTCCAAGTTCTTTGCTCCTTAGGAGCAATCTTCAAAATTGAATCTACCCAACCACGAAAGTTGGGAACGGGTTCCACATCTCCCATGGTTGCTACAAAAAACCAAAAAGAGACGAAGTCAGAAAAAGAATTGAGATTCTTAAAAATAGGTACGGTCAAATAAAAAAAAATTTACGTGCAAAATTTCACTTCTCAGGGAAGAGAATATTTGTTTCACCAAGCAAGTCCACCGTACGTACAACAACGTAACGGGCATACCATCCACGATCATTGTCGTCTTTTGGGCTTACCAAAACCTTCTTGCTTCTCGCAGTTAAGGTAAAAACCCCATGTCGAATTAAATTAGGATGGTATAAATGGATAAGGTGAGAAAAGGTGAAATTAACATTGGCTTTGGTAGATAAATATCTCAAACAAGCCACTGCTCTCCATACTAAAGGACCAACTTGGGCCAAACAAATATTAAAGAAACGGCAAAAATCGAGAATAATTGGGTCAATCGGAGGATTAAAACCCAAAGTAAAAGGGTAAGTATAAACAAAAGAGTACCCAATCCTAAAAGAAGAAATTCTTTGATTTATGGAAGGAATTGACATTCGAAGACTATTTTTCCAGTTACAATCTCCTATGATGATAGGGATTGTAAGTTCGGTCACTAATGTAGGATAAGTATCAGCTTTTTCTAAACCAGCAACTTGTTTTTGAAGAGACTGTCTATCACTTACAAAAGATAAATCGCTGGGTACGATTTCATCAACTAAAGGTTCTCGAGAAGAATCAAGAATTTCTTTACCTTTAGAAGAAGGAGTTTTTGGAATGGAACTCCTAGAAGAAGAACCAGAAGAGTCGCCTCGAGTAGATTCTAATCCTGTACGAAGTCTGCCTCCTCTGCCTCTTCTATGTCTAACAGGGGCATTGGGGAATTTGTCTAAAATTGGAACTCTTTTAGGGTTAGGGTTTGGAGACGCCATTGTTGAGCAAGGATGAATCAAAAGAGAGCAAAAGTGAGGAAGAAAATGTCTGCTAAAGATTTATGGGGAAGAAAACAAAGGAAGAAAAGGTTAAGTATGTATATGATGGCAACCGTCAAACTTAGAAGAGTAATAATGAAAAGCCTATAATAAAGGCAACTATCACTTCGTGAATAGTAGGAGTGAAGAAGCCTTGAAAAAGGGTGCAAAATAGCAGAATCAATCAAAAAGTGACACATGGACAGAACATTAAATGGAAAAGACAACTGAGACGTCAATATTGTCATACGCATTGATTATGGTAAAAATCCCCTTTTTATGAAGATCCACTTCCCAATTATTTAATTGATAAATAAATGGAAAGTGGGGGGACTATCTGTATTGGGAAAAAGTTGAATTTATATTGAAAATGACGTGGCATGACACGTGGACTGGTCAAATGGTCAAAGCGTAACAATTGAGAAAAAGGCACGGGAGATAACAGATACGGGAAGAAGAAGTTAAACAGGCACGAGAAGCAGTTTAGACACGACTCTCGTACCAATTCAAGTCATTTAAAGCCAACGGATCGGAAGGCATTGAAGACATGAATCTGAAGACAAAAAGGAGTCCAAATTCAATATTAAATACCTGATACGTTAGAAAACTGGTATTTAATATGAATGATTGTGTAACGGCTTATTTAATGTCATTTATTACTCATAATTGTCTCATTAAAGCTTAGGTTTCATTCCTTTACCTAGAATCAACTATAAAAGGAAGAAGTCTCATCATTTGTAAGGACACGAAAAAATCATTGATATCATACTGAAATACAAATTTGTTTACTGCTTTATTCTTATTCTCAGAAAGCCTATTATTCTTTTTTTGGTCTCTTGATTATCAGTAACCCAATTTTTCATCTTAAATTCTAACTTTGACCAAAATATTATTTTTTGGTTAAACAGTTTGACCAAAAAATTTTAAGTCCTTTTTGTTAAATCAATTTAATAGATAGATATGGGATGAATCCTAGCAAGAGATAATTTACTCTAAATCTGAGATGGAAGACAAGAAAAAAAAGTATGTTGGACGTAAAGTTTGATTACAGACTTGAATGGATACAATAATGTAATGAAAGGAAGATGGCTTCAATAATTTCAAATGATAATGACAAGTACACAAAGAAAAAATAATCACCATTCTTGAACTAGATAGGCAATCATACATTCGAGAAAGTTGAATTATACAATGCCAAGATCTTGAGATTTATCCTCCTTTTGGCGAAGAGTTTGGTGAGAAAAGCCCTACCCTCTTTCAGAGAGATGTACATGTATCTCTCAGTTTCCGTCAGCCCCCCTTTTCTTATTTTCTCTCATGATATTTATAAAAAATATTTTCCTTACCCAGCGGTCCTTAATCGGAGTACCTAGATTCTTGGAATATCTTCTAGAATATTCCCCTAAAATGCCTAAGTGTCGAACTAGCCGTTCGGGCCGAACTGAGTGCTCGACCTCGAACGTAGTTGAGTCGTCTGTTGATATGGTGTTTCCCGTACGTGACTTCGGCTTGGTTAACTCCTGGTGGTCCTTCCTTAAACAGAATTTCTTTGATCAGATTTTGACCTATATATACAGAGGTAAGGTCTGCGTACACATTATCCTCCTCAGACCCCACAGTGTGGGATAATACTGGGTATGTTATTGTTGTTCTTTGGTATTATCGGATAATAATCTTGTTTTCTTCTTTTTTATTAGAAGTCATTTCTTAAATTTAAAGACTTCTGATCGTTCTACTTAATTCTAATGTCTACAATTTATTTATATCCAGCTAGCAAATAAATTAAAGATGTACTAAAAATTTTATGAGAAAGAGAAACTATAGGCACTTACACTAATCAAGGGATGAAGGAATTAATATGTCCACCTTTAAAAACTTAACAGTCTAGTTTATAAGGTTATAGTTTATACAGATCAATTGAAGTTTATTCATCGTTCCATTTTTTATGTTTTTTCATTTATTGCTCTAAGTTGGCAAACCATGTTAAATTGCCGACCATAAACTAACTAATAATTTTTCATCCATGAATTTCTGTCTCGGGCCAAACAGGCTGCAGACAGCAGTATTTTAAGAAATGTTTCCTTTTTCTCAACTCCATTAAACATATTACTTAGAGACAATTAAGCTCAAAAGAACAAAAATAATAGAGAAAAAAAGACTCAACTTCGCATATTGAATAGCCAAAACTGCAACTTATTAAAACGTTAGATTCCTAAACGCCTGGCAAGAGTATCTAAGGCTAGACAGATCTAGACTTGAATTATATGTATAACAGATACTTATAAAATAGAGTTCAATAATTCAACTAAAAAATGACGAACTTCTGCAGATAGTGATAAAGACCTTCCACTTTCCGTGGACGGGTCATGTTCATCTTCAACAGATAATATTTTAAAACATCCTCCCGTTTTCTTTTGTATGCCATTATCAATATTTGGTAAACAAACCACTTTTTTTTTTTTTTTGCCCACATTTATTTAAAAGAGTTTTACTTCTACGCGTTAACACAACATGATATATTTAAGTCATCAATTAAGTTACGTGCAATAACATTATATGTAAAAGTTTACGAGAAACATGATCTAATAACCTTAAAAAGAATATAAATAACTACTAGCTATAACGGGTTAAGATGCGCTAATTCTATAAAAATTAACCTAAACATTATATGGAATGTATATGAAATGTTTTTAGCTATAAATATTGTAATCTATGATTTCCTTTTATAATTCTTAAATTACATAACCTCCGAATTCGCCCAAAAAATAATGTATAGAACTTCTTACTTTGAATCATGTATTTGTTTAAAGTTAGGAAAACATAGTCTGTTGTGACGTAGATGAGTTAAAACTTGGACGGAAGAAACAGTTCATTTAACAAGCTTGGATATTACATCATTTTCACAAGTTAATTGAGCCATAACATACAAACCTAATTCTGCCAAACGTCCATGTCTAGTTACAATCAGGACCGTTCTAGTCACAAAGTAAGACAAGAAAATTAAAAACAAAAGACAAAAAAAAAAAAAAAAAAAAAACGTTTAGGGAATCCTTCATTGACTCTCCCATGTCAGTCATGCATGTGTAATTAATAAACAATTCACCTCCTCAACGACGCCGTTCAGGTGTCCATTGAGGCAACGATGGGCTAAAGTGTCTTGACATTACTCTTGAGTCAAGAAGTTCCAAAATAGGTGCAAAACTAACACATCTTGGCACCTTATATTGGTTAATTGAAGCACCCCTTGAAATTGCATAATCCATTAATTCTTCAAATGTGCCATTTTTCACCACTCTAATTTCCAATGGACCTATTGAATTGCAAGCAACTCGTCCTTGTCTGTATACTGTGTTTAGTGACTCTTCCATTGCCAAACAACACTTGTTTAACACTTCATCACTAGGAGAATTGTTTAAATCCTTCATTAATAACTCCCAATAAATCACGTAATGACCAGGAATTGTTTTCGTATCTGCATAACTTGTGTACTCCACCACGCTAGTGTTGAATTCCTTGAGAAGTTTTGAAGCATTTTCCACGGCTCTCTGTAATTCCGCCTCGTCCGTCTTGTCCGAATCAATGCTCAATAGAACATTTTTCCTCCTCACAAAATGGAACTGTGGCGCTGAGTTATGGAACCCAGTGACACGAAGTATATCACCGACTCTGTAACGGTATAATCCCGCATAGGTTGTGATGACGAGTTCATACTCTTTTCCAACTTCAACGTCAACAAGGTCAACAAGATTACGAGCTGAGTCACGAGATGAGTTAGGGTCATGTGGTAAGAATTCAAAATAACCCATGTTTGGCATAATAGTGTACGAAACTTCCGAGGGTTTACACATGGGATTTAAATTGAGTCCAAAGTAACACTCGGAAGCTGCGTACATAGTACACGCCTTTGGTAATCCACCACTGTAATAATCCAGAGTAGGAATATATTGAGCCATAGCACCCGTGACAATTACGTCAAGGTACTTAGTCTTAGGCCAAATTCTCGGGATAATTCCTTCCCAATTTTCCTTAGAGCATTCATCGGCAATAAAATTGGCTAGCTTTGGATTAGGTCTCATAACCAAACCCATGCGTTCACAAATTGAGGGGTCGGTAATTTCGGGGTTCAGAGTCCCGGTTCGGATGTCATGAGCGAGTTGTGGCCAATGGAGTTGCAAGAACCGAATAGCTCGGACAAGGCCCGAGGCAAAGACCGCACCAAGGCGAAGAACTTGCTCGCGCTCGTAGAGACCGCAGAGCATTTGAGTGTACATACTCTGAAATGAGTCTGCACAAAGGATGGCCTCATTTGGGCTGGTGTAAACATTGTACGGGTCATGAGGTCTTCTTTTGAAATGTTCACTTTTGTAATAGCTTGTGAGTACTGGTCTTGCCAATAGCCCACCAGGCGTTTTCGTCTCGGACTTGATAAATAAAAAGTATAGTCCTTTGCCTTTGTCTAACCCAGGTACGTACCTGTCGCATTAATGAATCTTCGTAAGAAATATGCTTTTTTTAATTCGCCAAATAATTCGAATACCAAAATAGGTAACGTAACTATAGTTGGTTTTGCATATTTAATTTGTGTATACTTACAGGTTCATAACAGGCATAAGAAGACTGTATAGTAGCTGGCGACGATCCAACTCTTCTTTAATTGTTGGCATAAGTTTCCTTTCGCCAGCTGACGTTCCAGAGCTGTTAACATAACAAAAAAAAGATATCAATAACTTAGGTATAACAATAAAAGGCTTGCATCTAGTAATTAAAAAGAGCTAGCAAACTAGGTACTCCTCCGTTCCATTTTATACGACTAAGTATAAACAACCCAATAAGTAATGAATTACAATACTAAAAAAAAATATTAAAGAATTTTTTTTGACTCTTCAAATAATAATAGTGTCACGCACAATTGAAAAGATATAATAATATGTTATGCTAACGGGTTACCTAGTGAGGAATTCAGAGATGGGATGAGCTGATAGGATAGGAGAACGGTCGCCGTTAGCAATCCGTTGGATCTCCGGCTGAAGATCTTCGTAAGTTACAACCGGAATTTTGGTTTTAAAGGTTTCACGGTCACTGACGCCGTCAAGTTTAAAGCGCTTAAGGTACTCAGTTTGTGAGTTTCGAGACAATATTTCATTCAAGACTCTTTCTTGGACGGCATCAGCATTTCTAGTCATCTCTTCGATGAATTGAAGTGCCTTTGCGTCTTTCTCACATGCAGGAGGACCCAATGGTGAAGATAGTACCGAATCAACAGCCATATTAAGGTAATTTATCAAACCTTATTAATATTGACTGTTGAGAGAAAAGAGAAAGAGTTTGTAAATTACTTGAGTTTGTATGGAATTAGAAGGCGGAAGGGAAATGGTGGTGCGAAACATGGAGTAAGAGGGTGCTTAAATAGGAGGAGAGGAAGAATAGGGTGACACGTCACGTGCCATGTCATAGTGGGGCCCATAAGGGCGGCAAAGACAAAAAGAAGGTTGGAAGGTTGGAACGAAGTCGACGGAGGGGCCGTGGACAATTTTGTAATATCAATGTGTTTGGTGAAAAGGGGACAATGTGGGGTCCAACCACGTCTACATAACCCCTAATTTAGGGGTGCATGTGGGGCCCAACACTAGCCACCTCAGCTGGGGTACAGCTTTAGGGGGTGGGGGTTTGGTTTTGCATTGTAGCGTGAATCGCCCAACCACGCTGCTCATTTCTGGTAAAATTGTTGGACCCCGATTACGATAGCCCACTATATAGTTTTCGTTATAATTTTATTTATATAAAATATAAATCAATATCTTACAGGAAACAGACACTTAAATGCTGTGTTTTTCTGCATGTATTATGTAAGTATAATACAAGGCAGGAGAAACAAAAAGTGTTGCTCTTGTTTAATACATGCATGCATCATCCAAACGAAATGATTCATATTACTATATATATATATATGGATATATAATAAAAACACTTTACGTTTCTTCAGAAAAATCATAAATAATAGATCAAAGATTACCATGTTTGAATTAGCCCATTAATTAGAAAGAGGATATATAAGCTAATAAAAAAAAAGAATACTCTGCATTGAAACTTATTAAGCTAATAATGAGTAAATAGTAGCATTTTATTTACTTAAAAACTCATAAAAACACGCATCTCAATCAATCAAAACTCAAAGAAACAGTCTAATTCCTTTCTCGTGGCTTCATTAATCATGAACGATCGGTTTTTTTTTCTTGGTAAGCTTTTTTTTTATGTGCTCAACCACATGTCCTTGCTGATTGATAAATATTATTCCATCTTTCACAATTTACGTGGCATTTCTCGCTTCTCAAGATTTCAAACTATATAAAATTCGTCCAATATTATAAAAGATATTCTTTTCATTATATTGACATGCGAAGAATTACAAATTATAGTACTTTTGGTATAGTTTTTGAATATTTAATTTTTAACTTTAAAATATAGAATTGATCTAATCCAATTTAACTTTAAAGATTAGTTAAATTGACTCTCGATAAACAAAAAATATCACATAAATTGAGATGGAGGAATTGTACTTGAACTAATAATGCCGTACATAAATGAAGAGGAGAGATAATTTATATGGTTGCTTTGGGTTACTACTTGTTACTCCTTCGGTTCACTTTAATTGATTTTTTGATATTTTTTTGGGGTTAGTAATCTTTGACATTTTCAAATATTCAAGAAATAATTGACTTCTTTTTACCAATGTTGTCCTTAGAATAAAGAGCCTGGGAGTATTTGTTATATTTTCAATGACCATATCAATTTTATTGTTAATTAATGCTAAATTATGAATTACTTAGTAGGCGTTTGGACATAAGATTGTAAAATTTCAACCAAAAAAACTAAAAAAAATTCAATTGAAAATTAGAATTGTATCTGGACATGAATATAACTTTGAGTTGTTCTGAAATTTTGTGAATGATTTGAACGAAAATTTAAAAAAATATCTTTTTGGAGTTTTTAAAATTTTCAAAAAATTTAGAAACTCATCTTCAAAATTTTAAAGAGCCAAAAGATTAATTAAAGTGCATGGGGAGTAACACAAAGTACGTAGGGAGTGTAGTAGCTCCCTATATCCTCATGCATTAATGAGCACAATTAACAAGAAGTAATATTCATACCTGTTAATTCTTTTCTTTTATAATATATAATTATGTATGGATTTGGGAGTTTGGAGTAGTGTGGGCTAGCTATAGATCCAAGCAAAGTGGTGGAGTAGTAGTAATATAATGGAGGAATCACGTGGGTTAGCTCATTTCGTTTGCAGTTCCTGGAACTTATGTTGAGCTTTCTTTTAATTTGGAATTTGGAATCTGATCGATCAGGATTATATTGTTGCATATACAAGAAGCTCCTAGGAACATTCAGGCGGCGATTATACAGCAATTCCACTGTTACATTTATTTTCTTTTTTAAACTATTGAGGTAGCAGAGTGGCTTATATTAAATCTTATTAAAATGTTGGTACAATTCAACTATGTAATAATTAGGGTTAGAGAATACTAACTGTCAACTTCATTTTAAAGGTGGTTCACTTTTCCAGTTCTCTTTTTGGTTATGGTGGGTCTGAGCTGTTTTGGTTATTAACATTGTACTATTTGTGTTATCTTGAGATAAGATCAATTATGGAAAGGGATGGTTCATAAAATTAAAAAAACGTTTCTTCGAATTTGGCATCTTGATTTCATTTGTCAGAATGATATTCCCATATATACTTATTTCTGATATAAAATGATTATGGTTATTAGAATTTATACTTCAGCTTGAAACTTGTTAAATTCAACGAATTTGGAGCTTAATTCCGAACTAAGACATCCATCTCATTAAAAAAAAAAAAAAAGAACTTATTCTGCCTTATCCTCCCAAGTTAAGCATGTGTTATTAGAGTAAAGCTAGCTTTACTGTTTTCTTTTCGCAAATAGTAAGTCTCATGAAAGTTCAATTCAAAAAATATTCTAATGGGCATATATTCCCTGTATTTTCATATCACAATACTAAATTGTAAATCGTATTGCATATAAGTATAATTAATTAATACACTGGTTGTTGTCTTTCTTGTGTCAGATCTCATTTCTTAGAGTAGCTATTTAAGAATCTTAAATTTTAGCACCAAGTTGGCATAGGCTTTAAGTATCATAAGGAGTTATTGGCTGCTTTTTTCCCTCCAAGACTTTTTCTTTTTATTTGAACCTGTTTGTTACGCTGACTGTAGGAGACTTTAAGCCATTTGGCTTTAAAGTAGAAGAAGTGTGAATTGAAAATGGAGAGAAATAAAATGGTGGGAAAATGAAAATTTGAAAAAGTAAATTTTGTCTTGCATTTTGTCCCTCATTGGTGAGGGACAACCACATTTGTGTGCTTATATATAGAATCACTTCTTAAAGCTCTTAAAAGGAGTTGAAGAGAATGAACCCTCGCGCCGTCGTCGTCGCTCGCTCGGCTCGGCTCGGCCTCGGCCTCGGCCTCGGCCTCGGCTTTGGATTTCAAATGATCGATAAGATTATTTTTGGACAAAATTTATTTAATTATTCAATAATTAATTAAACTGAAAACCGCGGCAGTGAGGTTCAGAAAGGCTCTCTGGCCACGGTTCCATCGCGATCGCGGTCGCGAATTTTCTGAAAAGGCACCTTTTCAAGACACCTCTCTTCTGATATTTGCCTATAAATTGTGAGGCAAGGCTGCATCTTGGATATACACGAAATACACTTAAGAACAACTTTCTTTCTGAATATATTGCATTCTACTTCGCAATATCTCTCTCTCAAATTCGTAAGTGTAATTTTGCTCCATTTTTGAGTTCGATGGAATCCTGCAGCTTGTATTGCCACTGTTGCAGAAAGGTTTATTCCGTTTTATCCTGGGATGATTTAATCCATTACCTTGGCAACGTGTGAGGGGGTTAAAATTCCTTAAGGACACACAAGGAAATTGTGGACTCGGAAATTTCTCATTCTTCTA
>MU713197.1:24698-60955 GCA_026770625.1 Nicotiana glauca
CAATATTCGAACTTGAATCTTTTGTTTTCTAATTTAAATAATGTAAAAACGGAATGTAAGTAGGCGAGGGGGAAGATGTAGCCAAGTGGATCAAGGAAGTGGATTGTGAATCCACCATGCGCGGGTTCAATTCCCGTCATTCGCCCATAATTAATATCAATTTTTTTGAATAAATGATTGGCTACAAAGGGATTTTTTTTTAGTGTTGCTTAGGGCAAAAATCACGTGCTCATACCAACCGAAGGTAACATCGACCGAAACCCCAATAAACGCATAAAGTTCCCGAAAAACGTATCCGGGGTCGACTAAGTCTTTTTTAGCAGCTCAACATCGGCCCACGCACACGTTATGAAGCTAGGTGGCTGTTCCATCCTATGTTCTTTATCACGCAACGTATCTTGTACTAAGTTTGGGCTCCCCCCTCTTATAAAAGGGGAGTCATTAATATCCTGGAGAACAGAGCTCCAACAATTCTACTCAAGTGCAATAATATTTCCTCTCTCTCTTTTCTCTAACTTCCCTGTCTTTACTGCCTCGAAGTCATTTTAGCTTATTTGTCTCCTTATCTATTCTTTGTTTGATATTGGTCAAAGGATACCTCAATATCCTTCGCTTTTATATGTGTTCTTCATCGTATAACTTAGTTTTGACTATAAAGAGCTTTGTTTGATTATATCTCTAAACCGTTATATCATCCTCGACTAACCCTGATAGCTTGGACTCAACCCTGAAGTCCCCATCGGTCAGGCCTACAGCGGGCAGCAAGCCCTTTGGTTCGATCATTATCTCATTTTAGCTCGCACCCCAATGTTAAATTTCATATTACTAGCATCCTCTGCTCTAACAACTAGCTCGAGAATAGATCACGTATTTTTAGAGTCCCATTTTACAAATTTAATTGTCGCTACCATTTTCACGGTAAATATATATCAATCTCCTAACCTGTAAAACATGATTTTTTATGACTAGGATAGTGATAAAGAGAAGGAACTTAGGACAGACGTTACAAGATAATTATAAGAAGTGGTTAAATAATAGTCTAAAATGTTGAAAAGAAGAGTGGTACAATAAAATAAAGGCCAAATAATAACTATAATAGTAACAACATACCCAGTATTATTTCACAAGTCTAAATGCCAGATAACAACTCAAAAAATACAAATTAGTAGGCTTAATTTATATCGCCGAGTCTTTAGAAAGAAAAATGTAAAAACTAGAGTTATAAGATTGAAAACCTATCATATCTAGGCTTAAATAATTATAGAGTATTAGTTTATATTCGTTAAAAATTTAGAGAAAAAAACCTTTCTATAAAGGCATGAAGGTCAAGTTTCTAAAAAGGATAGGGAGTATTAGGCTGATTGTTATGGTTTGCTTTGTCTTTTAAATTAACTAATGAGGTTTTTAGGCGATATTGCTCTATGAAGAAGTTAAGACACAGAGTTTAGATTACTAATTGATCTTGTGATGACAGATACAAAAATTGATTGAGCTGAAGTAACATGGATTCTGAAGACTCCAATCATTTAAATATGACTTGCGTGGATAAGGGATAAAAAAGTAAATGATGGTCCGATATTGGGAAGTTCATGAATGAAAAGTAAGACAAATAAATTTGCTTTAGTACAGATCAATCATGAACTTTTTATTTTATTTATCTTCTTTGGTACATACAACTACTTTCATGTCTCTAAGTCGTTCCTTTAAGTTGTGATGCTGTTTTTTTTACATTATAGATGGTTAGACAAATAGTTTGCAAGGCGCTTCATATTGAAACTTTGTTAATTTTAATTTTATGTGCTTAAGCTTGTTCAACTGCTACATTAGAGTTGCCTCTTAATTCTATTATGCCCGTTTTTTCTTTTGTGACACCTGAGTATTTTACACGTTGCCATGATTTCAATCTTGCACATACCATACACATTGTGTTGGCAAATATTTTCGGATTTAAGGTTGTTGACACTGAGGGAAAGCTTGCAGCAAAGAGATCTTAGCTCAATCAAACAGGAAGCACAACTCGGATGAAGGGAAGACATCACAAGTTGAGTTCATTAACAAGAACCCACAAGCTCCAGTTAGTTACTAGAGCTATTCATCAATTATATTTAGTTGGTTAATCATGACTTGGTTTTAGTGCTAGCTCAGTAAGTTGAAAGTGTATATTTTCTTTTTCCATGTATCTTTTTCTTAATTTTGCTGTATAACTTGATGAAAAAATTGAACTCTGTGTTCTCTTTTATCTCCATCCTCATTAAAATCCTCTACATTATGTTCTTCCAGTTATTCTATAACTAAATTAACAAACTCGAATGTTAAGATAAGTTGTCATTTATTTATTTTTTTTACTTAAAAAAGCTGATCTTGAGCTATAAAGTAAGTATTTACTAAAATAAAAGTTGTGGTTGCAAAGATATAAGTCTAGGATTTTAAGTTTACTTGATTGTTATATCAATTCAATAAAAGGCTTATTAAATTTTGTTTGACGACATTCTTCAGTTTATTCATTCCAATTGTTAACTAATTTTAAGATTTTCTTTCTTTAATTCTTTGTTCATAATTTTCTAAATTTTCTTTCTTTAGTTTCATCGTTAGACAAACATAATGCATTCGGCTCACATGTCAGGATCGTGCAATGCACGAGCATACCCGTCTAGTATTATTAAGAATCAAAATGATGCACGAGTATCTTGGGAAGCACAATCAAAGCTAAATTCTAAACAACAACAAGCTTTCAATATTATATTATAAAGAGCCAATTCTGGGTATAACGAGATTATTCTTTGTAGATTTCTCCGACGGAATTGAAATAATATTTCTATGTCATGCATGACTTGCAAATATCATTTCAAGAGGCATGACACTGTTAGCAATAATAGCAAGTTATGTACCAACAATGATTTTATTGTGAGGTCACCCACTTTAGATTTGATATACCTCTTCAAACAACTTAAATAACCATCACAAATATATCAAAGCAGAGCGACAGTGCTAAATCTATAAGAAAAGCAAAATTGATAATATGGGATAAAGCACTTACGACTAAGTGTCAAACGATCGAAATAGTTGCCCGGAGTTCTAGAGATATATTGGATATTAATGAGTCGGTTGGTGAAAAATTAATGGTTTGGGAGGTAATTTCTATCAAGTACTACCAATAGTTCCAAAATCGACAAAAGCAAAGAGCTAGATTGCCAAAGTTATACTGCTGGCCTCAAACGAAAAAGATTCAGCTGATAAAAAATATAAAGTAAGAACATATCCAGTATTCAGTGTCTTCTGGCTTCATGCCGGAAACGAAGAAGAGCATCCAACAAAAATGATTTGGTACTTCCTGAACACTTGGTTATCAATCCCAATAGTAATAGTAGTGCATTTAATAAGAGAAATATTTATATGATTAGATTTAAATGTAATTTGTGCAAATCGTATGATAGAATTAAAAAGATATATTAGCTAGCAGAAATGAATATGTTGATCAACTAAATAAAAAGTTGATTGCAAAATTTTATAGTAAAAACAAAACTTCAATTTTTGGCTCAGTAGAAAATGATACCAATAAGTACTTTCAAGAAGAATACTTAAATACTTTAATACCAAATGTTCTACCATACATGTTTGTTGTCAAGTTTCTTATTACTTACGTATGTTAGTTTCACCGTATATATAATAGACTAAGTTAAAATTAATCTTCTATTATATATAGGTTAATTTTGAAGAAAAATATGTCTTCATGCTACTGAAAAACTTAGATATGCCGAATAAGTTGTGTAATAGTACAGATGGTATATAGAAGTTTTAACAATAACGTCATACATGCAAAAATTATGATATTGGTTAATGTGATTCTAAGTATATTCTTATCCCTGAATTCAATTTTCGCCTTTCGAAACTAAGGAATATCTTTTTAAATTTATGTGAAAATTAATTTTTATTATGTTTATGTTTTACTAACAAATATAATAACTAAAGTACAAGGACAAACATTCTAAATATTGAACTATATTTACTAGCATAAATGTTGCACTTTCAGATATCGACAACAAGAGTTCTAGGTAAGGCAGTGTGACGACCCAAAGGGGTCATCACTTGTTTTCTTACCCATTCTGTACTTCCAAGACCTTGAAAACCTCATTTAGGATTGTCTCAATTTGCGTGCGCAATCCGGACGCGTAGACGGAAAGCTTAAATATAAATTATGTGAGAAAAATACTAAACTTTGATATTAAAATGAATAAATTTGATATCGGTTAATATTTTAAATAAACGGACCCGGACCCGTGATTTAACGATCCTAGAGGGTCAGTAAGAAAATATGGGACTTGGACGTATGTTCGGAATCGAATTTCGAGGTCCCAAGCCCGAGAAATGAATTTTTGTGTGAAATTATTATCTGAAAATATTTAAGGAAATTGGAAATAAAATTCGATTAGAACGTATTGGTATCAGGCCCGTATTTTGGTTCTAGCACCCGGTACAGGTCTTATACGTGGTTTAAGCACTTTCTATAAAGTTTGGTTGAAAACGAACGTCGTTTGATGTGTTTCAGACTTAGAAATGGAAATTTGATGTTTTATGAAAATTTAAAAAAAATCATAGATTTTGAGGCTTAATTCAATGTACATGATAATATTTTGGCGATTTGATCGCGCGAGTAAGTCCATAGGATGTTTTTGAGGTTATGTGTATGTTTAGGTTGAAGCCCTGATGTAACAACCCGACTAGTCATTTTGCGTTTTAGAACCTCGTTTTCTTAAATAAAGCCTCCCGTGCTTACTTTAACTAATTTACGACTTGCGGGGGCGATTGGTTCGGGAGTTGGAAGAGTTTTGAGTAAAAATATGTTCATTTGCTTCTTTAAGGTTTTCTTAAAAACTAAGTTTGACTTCGGTCAACATTTTGAAAAAATGGATACGGATTCGTGATTTAACAATTTCTGAGGGTCCGTGGGAAAATATGGGACTTGGGCGTATGTCCGGAATCGAATTTCGAGGTCCCTAGCCCGAGTAATGAATTTCTATTTAAAATTATTTAATTGAAGTTTTAAAGAATTAAAGAAACTAAGTAATCATTGATTCCCTAGGTATCGGGCTTGAATTTTAGTTTCGGAGCTTGGTACAGGTCCGTAATATTGTTTAAGACTTGCCCGTAAAATTTGGTACCAATATGAGTAGTTTAAGGGCGTTTTGACCCGTTAGAGGAGAATTAAGAACTTGAAGATTCAATAGTTTGATTCATTTGGTTTTAGGGGGTGATACCAAGATTTAGCGTTGTTTTGGGAGTTTCGAGGGTTCGAGTAGGCCCGCCTCGTGATTTTAAACTTGTCGGTATGTTCGGGCGGGGCTCGGGAGCCCCGAGCGTCAAGCGAGCGGGGTTCGAGCGAAGTAGAAAAATTGAAGAAGAGCTGAAGTTGCTGCTTCTGTCATAACCGCATCTGCGGTTCTTGGACCGCAGATGCGGTCAGCCCATCGCAGAAGCGGAAGGGCCCAGGACAAGGGGAGCTGCAGAAGCGGCCCAATAATCGCAGAAGCGGTTCCGCTTATGCGGGCCTCAAACCGCAGAAGCGGTCCAACCCCTCCTTGCCCAGTACCGCAGGTGCAGGACCGCAAATGCGGTCCCCTAACCGTAGAAGCGGAAATCGCTGGGCAATGGCCTTCATTTAATTCGAACTCAACACCATTTTTATCATTTCACACTTCACACTTGGGAGATTTGGGTGCTTCCAAAGAGAGGGTTTCAATATAACATTGTAAAGTAAGTAATTCTCATTCATCCTTAGTTTAAATACATGTACATTAGGTAGATTAAACACTAAAAACTAAGTAAAATCAAGGGTTAGAGCTAGACCTAGGGTTTATATAAAACTAAGATTTAATCATGAAATTTGCTATGTAATGAACTAGAAATGATATATTAATGATTCGTATATTGCAGAGAACAACTTCCTTCGAAAAATTCCGGAATCCGAGTACGTGGGCCCTGGGTTGGAATTTAGGAATTTCATGTAAATGGTTACAGAATTGCTTAAATAGCTAGGAATTTATCTTGTGAGCCTATATTAATTAGTTCTTACTCCATTTAACTAGTTTGGAATTGTTCAGCTTCGAAGTAAGGGCTTGGGCTTGTTCTTGATATTGGAAGTGCGCCTTGGAGCGAGGTGAGTCTCCTTTCTAACCTTGTAAGAGGGAATTGGTCCCATAGGATTTATAATCGAATAATTGTTGCTAAATGCGGGGGCTACGCACGCGCTAGGTGACGAGAGTCCGTGCATAACTACTACTATGATTATTGTCCGGGTAGTTTAGGACCCACATCATGCTTGTTTGTGTAAATCTTTATATTATCTTGTTATTCCGAACACCTAGGATATGCTAGAGATTTAAAAAGGGAATAAAAACATGCTTGTATAATTGTTGAAGTCTTGCCTGGCATTAATGACTATTGATGTGCCTTGTGTGTATACTTGGTATTTTCTTCTTATTTGTGAATAGGGCCGATCACCTCGGTATGAATAGATGCATCTATAGGCGCGCTGTCGACCCTCGGCAAGTGCACAGTTTATTTCTGTTGGATCGGGTCGTCGCCTCGGCATATTTGCACATGCTTATATTGTTTTGCCTGAGAATGTTAAATGTTGGTATTGCTTTTCATGGCCCGAACTGAGTTGATAATTGTAACTGTAGTAATTGATTAATCGGAATCCTGGTGAGAATATGACTTATATGCCTTGTTGTGAACTGTTGCCTATTAAAGATTCTTCATTGTTAAAATTATATTTATAATATTATCTGGCCCTAGTGAGTATCAAGTCGACCTCTCGTCTCTACCTCTTCGAGATTAGACGGAATACTCAGTGGGTACATATTGTTTATGTACTCATGTTACGCTTCTGTACTTAAATGTACAGGATCTGAGGCAGGTGGACCTGGCTATTATTCTGGTGCACATCCGTGAGCGGACTTGGGACTTTTACGGTGAGCTGCTTTCCCTTCATGTCAACCCATAGCCGAAGAAGTCTTCCCTTTGTATTTATATTTTCTGTCTATTCAGATTCAGATAGTAGGATAGTATGATATTCCTTTGGATGTGTATTCTACTAGTTGCACGTAGCTTGTGACACCAGGTTCTGGCACACACTTGGTAGACGATTATTTTGGGGTTGTGTACTTACATTATTTACAGTATTTCGTCCTTCTGGTTAAATTTCAAGTCAAGTGTTTATTCCACTTAATTTTAATTAGAAGCAACATAAGGATTTTTGTAATGTTTCCGTATTGGCTTGCCTGACAAGGGTGTCAGGCGCCCTTATGACCCATTGTGGAGTTAGGTCGTGACACCCGAGGGCTCGGGTGAGTTTTGGATAGGCCATGAGAGCATTTTGGAAATTGAATCACAACTGATGCATTTTTGAACTGCAGGCTTCGCAAATGCGATATCGCATATGCGAACGGCCTCTCGCAATTGCGAAGATAGCCCAGGTCCACCCATTCTCACAAATGTGAGACTCTCCTTCACAAATGGGAAGGTATCCTTTTCCTATTGTGTTCGCAAGTACGATCAAGGGCTCGCAAATGTGAAGGCACAATGTTCGCAAATGCGAAGTCCATATTTTTGGCATGAGTTCGCAAATGCGAACTATGGTTCACAATTCCCACATTCTGTAACCCCAGTTTGCAATTCCCATATCTGCAGCCTAGCAATTTCTATACTTAGTCGAATTTTAGGCCATTTTTCACCCCACTTTCAAAATACAATTCCTTAGGCGATTTTTCAAGAACAAGTTCCATTATAAATCATTTGTAAGTCAATTTTTACTCAATTCTTTCAATTATTAACATCATTTAACATGTTTTTCACTTAAAATCAAGGACTTTCATGGGTGAAATTGGGGTTTTGGGTAAAACCTAGGTTTTTCAAAAATTGGGAATTTGGACCTCAATTTAAGGTCCGATTTCAAAATAAATTACATATTTGAGTTCGTGGGGGAATGGGTATCCGGGTTTTGGTTCGAACTTCGGGTTTTGACCACGTGGGCCCAAGGGTGATCTTGGAATTTTTGAGAAAAAAACTTGAAAAATTCATTTTTATGCATTCAAATTGATTCATTTAGTGTTTATTAAAGCAATTAAGTAATTTTTGTCTAGATTCGAGCTGATTGGAGGTGGAATCACGGGGTAAAGCTATAGTTGAGGTTTGAGTGAATTCAAGGCATCGAGGTAAGTGTTTGGTTTAACCCTAGCTTGAGGGAATAAGAGTTGAGTCTTATTTGTTATTTGCTAATTGCCGAGTATGATGTATAGGCATGGTGACGAGTATCTATACATTGGTGTCTAGCATGACCGTGAGTCCTTATTTTGCGAATAGTTTGGATTTCGTTATACCTTCCATGCTTAATTGATAACTTCTATATGTTGTAAAGAGCTTCTGAAAGGAATTGTGATCTTTAAACTCCGTGGAGCGTTGGCTCGAGTTGAAATATCAATTGTAAAGATATATGAGATAAGTAGATCTTTGGAGCATTGGCTCAAGTGATAATGTGAACTATGAGATGAAAGTGAAAGAAACAGAAAGAGTTAATGATCTATTCCCTTGCCGGGGCATTGCTGATTATTGAGTATTTTCCCTTGCCGGGACGTTGAGATTATTGATATTGTACCCTTGCCGGATTTTTATTTACTTGTTTGTGTTCCCTTGCCGGGATTTTTATTATTGTTTATTTATTCCCTTGCCCTTGTTTGTGATTGTTGTTTGGGTGAGGAAGAGTGTTAAAGTACGAAGGGTGATGTCGTGCATTGTTTGTTTATGGTAAGGAAAGAGTGTAAAGCACAATGGGTGATGCCGTGCATTGTTCGTTTATTATGAGAAAAGAGTGTTAAAGAACGAAGGGTGATATTGTGCCGTACGAAGTACCATTCAGTGATGATTCTATTGATATATATGAGGAATGAGAGTAAAAGCACGAAGGATGATGTCGTGCACATGTTATTGCTTGGTGAGTATGAGAGTAAAAGCACGAAGGATGATGTCGTGCACTTGTTGATTTTTGTTTCATTACTTATGATTGAGTTGTGTTGTTTTCCCTTGTTATTGGACGACTCTTATTTGGAAATTTTTGTTTCCCCATAGCATGCTCCCCGTATTTCGATTTCGTTGTATATATATAAAATTACACAGGTTTATGTGGTAGTCCGGTCTAGCCTCGTCACTACTTCGCCGGGGTTAGGCTAGACACTTACCAGCACATGGGGTCAGTTGTGCTGATACTACACTCTGTACTATTTTGCATAGATCCAGGTTTCGGACAGCAGCAACAGCATTAGTGTGGGAGCAAGCCTTCAGTCCAGCGAGACCCGAGGTAGCCTTGCAGGCGTCTGCATGCCCGGCGTCTCCCTTATCCTCTCTTTTTAATCTGTTATCTCATTGTATTCGAGACAAACAATTTACGTTTTCTTTTAGACGTTTGTATTTAGTATTCTTAGCAGTTCATGAGTATAGTGACACTAGTCTTGGGTAGAGAATTTTGTTGAACTTTCCGCATTTCTATTCATTTTTATATAACGCTAAGATTTCCGCTTATTATTGAATTTCGTTGCTTTTATATTATTGCCGAAAAATTGTTAAAAGGGATTGTATATTAATGGAAAAGTAATTAAATTTGACTTGCCTAGCTCTCATTAGTAGGCTCCATTACGACTCTCGAGGGTGAAAAATCCGGATCGTGACAAGCAGAGCAACCAACGCATTAGGAGGAAACATACACAAGAAAAATATTTTTCACAAAGAAGTGTTCGTTAAGATACCATCACATTAAATGCTTTTAAACTATAATATATACTTATCTATCTAACATGACAAAATTGATCATTTACGTAAGTTTTGATGATATCCTTTTATTTTAAATTCATGTAAATAATATTTTTCGACATTTAGATGATTGTTGTATTATTATACGTAAAATTTTTCTCAATAATTAAATTTTATTGTCATTCATATCAATAAATATTTAACATCACGTGCCATTATTAACGTACAACAAACATTCATAGATACTAGTTTATGTAAAAGACATGCGAAGTTCTTTTCATTCTTCCCCTTTATTTTAGACTAATTTTTTTTATTTCTTATTAACTTTATTCAGATGAATAAAGTTTATAACTGTCAGGATTTTTTCTCATAATTTAGGAGATTATAGCCACCATAATAAAATGGGACAATCGGTTTTTTGGTTCTTTACAAACTTGCTTTTAGTTTTATGACTCTAACTTTTTTTACATATAAAAAATTTACTTTTACATGTAATAGATAAGTTTTTTCCGTGAGAAAGATTTAAAAAGATCATTTCTTAAATTTAAAATTATAAAGGGGCATGATGTATAAATAGCACAAAAGAGATTATATAAAGGATTATAAGCTTGCAAACAACGAATTATTTTATTATTGTAGGGGAAAAGAAGAAAGGAATACCATTAAATTTGTCAAAAACTGAAAAATCAAAACAAACCACAACACTCAAAATGTTAGATTGTACTTATTTAATTCAATGTTATTTTAATAATTAAAAAATTAAATTAATTTGACTTTGATTTTAACCAAAAATCGATTAGAACACTATTATTCCTCTTTCTTCTTAAATAAAAGGCGAAATGGCTTCCTAGCCACTTAAATTTGTATGAGATTTTAAAGCCGATATATAAACTTTGAATTTTCCCATTTGAACACCTCTACTTGAGAAAATGTGTACTAATAAACACTTGTCATGGTGTGTGTCGTTCAATCGCTGCTGACATGAATTTTATTAAATATTTTATAAGCTACATCTTCTATTCTTTCACATTTGTGGCCACCTGTATTTTCAAGGTCCCACAGTCCCACTTCTTTTCTTCTTTTTTTTTTTATCAAATTAATTTTTTCTGAATAAAACTTTGTATCCGAAGAACTCCTTCCTTCTTCCCTGTTGCAAGATCTTACGTGAGCAATAAAACCACCTCCTGAGCTTCCTCTATTGTACTTGTTCTTGCCTTTGTGAAATATTGCAGTTGCTTAGCACTTCTACCCCCTCGGAACCAACCAGAAAAATATTCCCAAATTGAAATCTGACACGATTTTTTCTAGCAAATCAACAAAAAATTTCAACAATCAACCATGATAAAATCCATTCTATCTTTCACTTCTAACAAAATTCATATCCCAACTCAAAGAGTCGATGAGCCACCTACTAAAATTATATCAAGGAAAAAAAGAGTCTGCTAAGCTATATATGTCAAGAAAAGACAAGAATGTTGAAATCCAAACGAGAGTAGAAATCGAACTGTGTAAAGATGAATTTTCCATCCAAAATTTATCAATTTTTATGGTCTTTCTCTTTTCTCCTATCTGCCTTCCAGTTTGAGATAGATACAAAAAGGAAAAAGAAAAATAATGCGAGAGATTGACAGAAATTTTTTGATAAAAATTATTGCTTATCTTTGTTTTTCACAACTGTTACTTGAGTTTGGAACATAAAGAAGAGAAGCGGAGAAGATTGGAGTGGGGGAGAAAGAAAAGGAGTGTGGGAGGGGAGGGCTGGCCACGATAGAGAAAAGGAAAAAGAAACAGAATGGGGAGGGAATAAGGGTATTAATGATTTTGGAGGGGGAGGGGGGAGGGGCTGATTTTTTTCTTTTTTTAATTAAAATTATTGCCATGACGCGCTATTTTACGTGAATTGAACGCACTTTGTCCATATCACCTCTGTCACGGCCACATGTGTAGGGTCAACGGTCAAATATGTTTATTAATTATCAAATGAGTTTGAGTGTTCAAATGGTAAAATCCAAAGTTTATATATCGGCTTTAAAATCTCGTACAAGTTTAAGTGGCCACGAAATCATTTCGCCGGCAAGAAAAATATGTTTTTTTTAAGGAAGAAAACATGCACCAAATTAGTTTTACGGGAATGCCCTTCCCTATTTCACTACAGTCCACTTCATCACCTAGGGTTTCTCCCTCCTTTCTCTGCGTCACTATACTCCGTCCTGCGCCTTTCGTGGATAATTTCCGATTTGCAGTCCGACCAAAAAAGCAGAGGAAAAATGAGCACCGTCGTACCTACTTCAGAGGAAGATCCTGCTCTTTCCGTTGTTCGGTTCACCGCTCAGTTGTCATGGGCTGACGCTGGCCCAGAGGTAATCTCGTCTAACGCTCGAACTCTATTTGTGCTCGTGTCTGTGTTTGTTTTTTATTATTTAATGTTTATATACAAATTATTTAGCTTTTACATGACTCTCTCAAATAATTCACGTGCTGTAATGTAGTTTCATTACTTAAAAACTGATGCTTTAAACAATCTGGATTTGATTTACCAATGGTTAACTATTGTAATGCGGGTGGTACGGTAAATTGCTGTGTGGAATTCTGTAGGGACAGATATTTGGTTGGTATTCTGTGGTTGTTGTAGTTAAATATTTGTTTTGAAGGGATTTATATGATATGTTGATAGGTTGCGGAGCCTCAGGTGAATAGATTGTGCGTCGAGACACAGGAATGCATGATTGAAGGAAGGTGGTTGGATTTGGCTTTGTTGATGCTCACTTCTGCAGATTTGGTTTTTTCGAAAGCTTCCGAGAAAGGTGAATTTGGCACTTCAAGTGATTTTCATAACCTGTTATTAAAAGATGTAATTCTGAATATTTTCTATGGGAATGGATGAGCGGTTGATGCTTAGGAGTATTTACCTGGAGATTTGAAGTTTAAATCTCAGCTACAACACTCAGTGTGAGCCCATCTACTCCAATCTCGGTGGGTCGATTTACTCGACATGTTTGCAATGTGCAAACAATCTGGTCCAATACCACTGTCACTAAGAACAACAAGATATATAATCTGGGAATTCTCCATAGTTACACAGAAATCTCCAGAAGACAAGAGACAATATTATTATATTTAATAAATTTGTGAGTCCAGTTATGTAATTATCTAGCACATACTGTAAAATTAGATGTATAGAACTCACATGTACAGGAAGCAGCTGTTTTGGTTGACTTATATCTTTCAGTAAATTGTTTAGAGGCGGCTTTCTTTTCTTCATCAATGTGAAGCAATCTCTGATTGTCTGTCATATTGAAACCATCCTTTCTGATGTTATGTTTTCTGAAACTTTTTGTTTGTTCTCTTAGTTATGTAGTTTTCTCTAATTGGCTTCTACTTCAGATCTCGAGTGCATTTTCACTATAATCTGCAACCTTGTCAAGAAGCCTGAGAGTTTGGACCAAGTTCATGAGATGGCAGAGCTCATATCAACTAAACTCTCTCAACAACCAAATGATAAGCCTGCATTGCGCATAAAACTGTAATGTATCCTGAAGCTAATTACTTTATTTCCTGGAGTTTTCTTTATGGTGTCACATTACATTTTGTTCCTTCTCTCGTTTCAGCATGTTCAATCTCTACAACCTGTTGGAGAATCCTTATAGCCGTTTCTTTGTATACATGAAGGCCCTTAATTTGGCCATTAGTGGAAGGGTCACTGAACATGTCTTGCCATCTTTCAAAAAGATAGATAGCTTCTTGAAAGAATGGAACCTTGGAGTCAAGGATCAGAGGGAGCTCTTCCTTAAGATCTCAAACATTTTGAAAGAAGTCAAAGGGTAAGACTGAGGGACTTGTGTTTCCTGCAGCAATCTGAGCTTACAGTTTTGTATTCTTGTCTGACTCCCATTCATATTTGCAGCTCTGCAAAAGAGTCTTTCAAGTTTCTGACAAAGTATTTGGAAACTTTCTCGGTTGAAGATGCTTATGCAATGAATGATGCAAAGGAAGAAGCTCTTCGTGCAATTATTGAATTTGTCAAGGCACCTAACATGTTTCAGGTATATCTATGTTCAACAGAATTCTGAATTCAAATTGCTTGGGTGGACAGGAGACTTTTCTTTTTTAAAATTTTATGTGTAGACAATCTGCTGTGTTATTTAGACTCCAGATTGCCGAATGCCGCCTTTCGCATGCTCTAATTGCTATCGTGTTTTAAGCATCAGATATGTTCTATTGCTAGCATGTAATGATTTAGGTGCATTAGAATATGATCTTGTATCGTATGCCATGGTTTCCTGTGTCCTCACAGTTGATCTGAGTGCTTTGCCAGGTACTGGAATAAACATCTACCATCATACACAATGTGGCTTGATTTTACTATTTTAGATGAATTACTTTGAATTTTGCGATCTCCGGGCTATTAGGAGCTAATGAAAGCCTGTATCAAAATTTTTGGAGAGCAATTATGGAGTAGATCGCCAACATGATCGCATTGAAGAAATATCAAAAATGACAAAAGAAGGAAATAATTGAGGAGAGTGGCTTATCAAATCTGCGCTTTTTTCTTTGCCATTATTTACTCTTGGCTTTTTAATATGGCAGTGTGGCTTGCTAGATATGCCTGCTATAGTCCAATTGGAGAAAGATGCTAAATATGCTCTAGCGTATCAGCTTCTGAAGATCTTTCTCGCTGGGAGGCTCAATGATTACTTGGATTTCCAGGAGGCAAATTCTGAATTATTAAAAACCTATGGTCAGTTCTTGCCTTTCTGCTAATTGAAACTTATGTGTATTTTATGTGAACCCTTAGGTTTTGGGATGCTGCTCTTGGCCTGATTCTGCTAGTTAATGTTGCAGGACTTCTCCATGAAGATTGTATAGCAAAGATGAGATTATTGACGTTGGTAGCTCTTGGAAAGACTGAATCCAGTCAAATTCCTTATTCCATGATCAGAGACACATTGCAGGTACTTTTTTATTTTCTATATCTTGTAGTAGTTTGTATTTGTGCTCCACATTTTGGTCATTCCATTGGTCTTTTGCTCTTTGCAGATTGATGATACTGAGGTAGAATATTGGGTTGTTAAGGCAATTTCAGCTAAGTTGCTTGACTGCAAGATAGATCAAATGAACCAAGCAATAATTGTGAGGTGTGCTTTCTGTGGTCCCCCTCCTTTATTACTTTTGCCTATGCTTTATTTGAAGAAGTTATATCTGGTTAATTAACCCTTTAATTGTTCTTCAGTATTAAAGCTGTTTTCCTTTCCTTTTGCATGGGTGTTGTGCAGCCGATGTATAGAGCGTGTGTTTGGGACAGACCAGTGGCAATTGCTTCGAACACAGCTTGCAACCTGGAGGGTAAATCATATTCTTCTTAAACTCATTTTTTTAGTCAATCTGGGTTCCAAGCGCAAGCGTGGCTAGTTACCATGATTCCTTTTCCTTCTCTGCTGGAGCCCCTAGAAACGCATTGGTGCCAGCATATTTTTGCTGTCCTCCTACTTCATATTGCTAGATGTCCTTAACTCCCATTCTCATTTATATTGTGTCATTATGCTCTCTGTATATGATTGATGTTGACGGGTGTCAAATCTTTACAGGGAAATATTTCAGGGGTTATTAGTTCAATTCATGCTAACAGGATAACTGAAGATACCACACAAACAATGCAAGGATTAGCGATCCGCTGAAAGTTGCTTATTTGTGGCAATTATTTTCTTTAAGTATTTGGAGACTAGATTAATTGGTTCCCATGTAGAGCCAGCTCTTTGAAGTAAATTTTGACATCGGTTTCCTTCTGGGCAAAATTTTCCAAGAGTTTGTTAAGCTGCATTTGCTTTCTTTTCCTGTCGATGTTACAGAGATGTAATTCTATGAGATCATAATGTTCAATTATACTTCGCCTGTTGATTCCGTATTTCCATGTCCAATATTCACTTTGTAGGCCCTATGAATTCCATAATTGAGAACAGGTATCAAATGTATGTCTCTATTGACATGGAGAATTGGAGATGGGTAGGGCCAGGGTGGACATCGCTTGTTAAGAGTCTCCTCGGACTTCTTATTTGAACTATGTATACATATTAGATTTGCTCTGTTGGAGCGTTCCCGAGTGACAATGACGCTCAAAGTATGTCTTGGAAGCCTTCAGAAATATGATTAGTTCAGTGCTTATTTTCACCTTTTCGCAATCCGATACTGGAAAGAATAAAAAACTTACGAAATAGTATGTTAGGACAGATAAAGCTCTAGGCCAGCAGACCTTTGTTATGAGTTGCTAAAACATGCGGGACAGAAAGGCTGACGTTACATGATAAGTTGCTTCCAATGAAAAATTCGGGTAAATAGATTTCCCTTCTCATTTGGAAAGGAAATTGACATTTGGTTCTCTACATTTTGTTTGTAGAAAATCAATCATGAGCTCTAAGTTCTAACTTCTAACAAGTGTTTTAAAAGGCGCGGGCATTAATTGAGACTTTTTGTATATGCCTTAGCAAGACATAAGTACAGAGGCATGAGATGTAAGCCCCATGGGTATTTAAGTTTTAATAATATTTTATAAAATAATATAATTACAGTAAATATTTATAAATAACTAAAATTGTATAAAAATTGAAGAAAATTATAAATATGTGAAAGATATGTATAGTTGCTTCATCCCCATAAAAAAAAAAACTAGTCAAAATAATTCATTATATATTACTTACTAGCACAAGTAACTTGAGTTGAAAAGAATAAAGTTTTCTACATGGAAAAACAAAAACAATGACTGCAATTTGAACTCTGAACTTGCCATTATAGAGGAGAACATAGTTCTTTTTGTCTTTGCACAAAATAAAATAAAATTGACTATTCCTTGCTTTTGGGAGATAGTAAATAATCAGTAGACACGATAAAAAATTGGGAAAGACCAAAAATTAGGACTTCCAGCAATAAAAAAGGTCTTGACTTTTAAATTTAATGTTTCAATTCCTTTATAAAACTTTTGAGTAATTACAAGCTGACTTTTCAGAATTTAGGTAATATATTAAGGACTTATTCAATAAATTTTGTTTTAATTTGAAAAAGTCTACGGGGCTTACGCCTCAGTACAAAAAAGCGCCTCAATGCACAAGCGTACGTCTTGAATTACTGAGTGCACGCCTCTTGAGACTTTCGACCCCACCATCGCCTCAGAGCTTTTTAATGCGCGCTGCCTCGAAAATGCCTTTTAAAACACTTCTTCTAACAAAACACCTAACGTTAAGCTTAGCTGATTGTTGTTTCACACAAGGACTCTTCGATACAACCAAGAAACCATGCCACACCTGAAATGCCACGTGTCCATCAGGTGACCTCAACCAATAACCATGCAGTACACTTGCATGACAAGATGCCATTTCGTCTAGAAGCTATTGACAACTATAACCTAGACACTAATTACTCCATGCATGCACTCAACCCTCAATATCCAGGTAACAAATCGGACACATGAATTACACATGCACACACTTGTCAATGGACACTGTCCAAATGGCAAAACCTATGGACACAACTATCCAAACGGACGCTATATACTCACACACGCCAACTCCACCCAATCAAACCCATCTTGAATCTAATACAAAAGATACACAACCATTTCCCTCACCTTTTCAGCAGCCCCCCAAAAATCTATTAATAATTAACTCCCAACAATTAAATGCCAAATCTTCTACTACCACTGAACAAAAGGTCTCGACTGGCACTATTAACTCACAAAGTGCCCAGACACTCCTTCCACATTTCAAAAATTCCAACAATCCAAACAATCCCATGCAAAACCCGAATCTAGTCTATGCAACTCAACCACAACACCCAGATCATCAACCTACCTCATGGATCGAGCAGGGTCTCCAAGGTCAAGCCCTTTTCTTCTCAATGATGATAGAGGGGTAGGAAGTCATGATAATCATACAAAAACCAAACTTCTTAGCAGAAGTAGTGGCGGAGGGGATGAGAATGGCCATGGACAATTACATGAAACATATGTGGATGAAAAACATTCTCGATCCCCTAGCCCCAGTAGTAGCCCTTGCCCTTTATCACACAATGCACAACCATTGGAATCTCCCACAACACTTCAATCCCCTCCTGAACATGAACCAAATGTACGACCTCCCTTTTTTCCCATCACAGGAGGTGACAGAAATGAACCCTCTATTCTTCCCTTGGACACCACAATAAACACAAACTCCTACTCATATGGCCCCTCCAATGGAACAAGGTCCAAATGTGGACCAGGAAATTCTAGAGACAGAAGAAATAGTGATACCTTCCCATCTAGGAAGAAGATCATTCACAGAAATATCAATAATAAGAGATATAGCCCTTATGATCTTTCCGCTGTCCAGTGGTACTCTAAAGGTGCTCAATAGAGATAACTCCACCAATCAACACTACGACAACAAAATATGCAGTGCTACTGAATCTAACACTGAGGGGCAATCCCCTCATGAAGGGAAATAATCATGTCCCTACCCTCCAAAATCACTCTCCTCTCATGAATACACCTACTAGCATAATCATTTGGAAGGTAAGGGGTGCAAATAATGCAGACTTCAGACGCAACTTTATGGAACTTGTCAACAACCACAATCCATGCATGGTGGCACTATTGAGACAAAAATGGACAACCACGCAAGCCTTAGGGCAGATTTCAACTTCTCTGACTATATAGAAATTCATGCTGTAGGCCGAGCTGGAGGCATGGTGATCATGTGGGTTGACACGTTGGTAGCCGTGGAGAGAGTTAGGCAAACTGACCAGGAGCTTCATGCACTAGTCCAGGTATTGCCAAATCATAATCCTTGGTTTTTTAGTTCTATTTATGCTATCAACTCCTTGGTAAATAGATTAGACTTATGGAATAATCTTAAAAATATTTTTTACAATTACAAAGGACCCTGGCTAATGTGTGGTGATTTCAACGATTTACTAAATCAAAATGAGAAATGGGGAGGCAGAAGTGGTAACAGAAATAGATCTTCAAATTTTAGGTCCTGTGTCAACTGCTTTAACTTAATTGATCTAGGTTTTAAAGGCTCTAGATACACATGGTCCAACCACAGGAGGCAAGGTCTCATACTAGAAAGACTAGACCGATGCCTTGCAAATGAGTCCTGGCTAGAACAATACCCTTCAGTGCTAGTTACTCATCTCCCAAAAATATATTTAGATCATAATCCTTTACTACTTAGACTCACAAACACTAGGTCAATTACTAAAAACCTTTTAGATTAGAAAAATATTGGCTAAGCCACCCGGAGTTTGGTAAAATCATTGAGAAAAGCTGGAATAATAGAAACCTCAATGATCCCCAAGCTTGCTTCAAAGATAATGCTATTGAATGGAGTGCCCAAAATTTTGGTAATGTCTTTACTAATAAAAAGAGGTTACTTTCTAGAATTAAGGGTATTCAAAACTCACCTAGCTACACCTATAACACCTACCTTAGAAATTTAGAACATACTCTTATTATTGAATATAATAATATCCTCCGACTAGAAGAAGATCATTGGAAAATTAGATCTCGGATAAACTAGCTCAATGAGGGGGACTCAAATACAAAATTTTTTCATATATCTGTCCTTAACAGGCGAAGGCGTAACGGTATCTCCTTTTTCAAAGATAATTCAGATAACTGGATTACGGATCACCAAAAAATCATTGACCACACACACCTTTAATTCAAAGACATATTCACCACCAACCATACACTGTCGGAATGAAATACTATCAATAGTGCCCACACAAGTTTCTCTAATATAAATCTCTCATCCTTAGATAGACCTCTAAGAACTCATGAAATCATTTCTGCAGTATACTCCTTCAAGCCATACAAGGCCCCGGGGCCAGATGGCATGCACCCAATATTCTATCAACATCACAGGAATATCGTGGGTCCTTCTGTCATACGACTATGCAAATAAGCTTTCTCCCTATCCAGAATCTCCATGGAAATAAACCAAACTCTCCTATGCCTCATTCCCAAATTTAAACATGCAAATAATCTCAATAATTTTAGACCAATAGGCCTTTGCAACACCACTTATCAAATAATCACCAAAATAATTATCAACAGGATCAAGCCTTTTCTTCCTGAACTAATTAGTCCTTGTCAAGCAAGTTTTTTAAAAGGTAGGAGGGCTTGTGATAATGGCATTATTATACAAGAAGTGATCAACCAATTCTCAAAAAAAAAAAGAAACGGAGAAATGGTCAATTAATTATTAAAATAGACCTTGAAAAAGCTTTTGATAGGTTAGAATGATCTTTTGCCTACAAGGACCTCATTTTCTTTAAATTCCCACAAAAAATCACATCCCTAATCATGAACTGCATAACCACTAGTCAAATAGTTGTCTTAGTCAATGGGGGCCAAACAAATTACTTTGAACCATCGAGAGGGATCAGACAAGGGGACTCACTGTCCCCCTACCTGTTCATCCTTACTATGGAATTGCTATCAATTTACATTCATCATCAAGTCGATATTTTCCTATGGAATCCAATCAAAATTGGACCAAAAAGACCCCTAGTGTCATATATCTTTTACACAGACGACTTAACATTCATGGCCCAAGCAAATAGGAAAACAATTCATTCTATTCATCATTATCTAACAATCTTTTGCTCCCTCTCAGGCCACAAAATCAATAACAATAAATCAAAAATTTTATTCTCCGAAAATTGCTCTACTACCATAAAAGACTACACAATCAACTTTTTTAATATTAAACAGACCAGCCAGTTTGGAAAATATTTGGGCTTTCCAATTACCAATAATAGGCCCAAACTATATTGGATTTTCAATTTGTAATTAACAACATGAGAAATAAGCTCTCTAGCTGGAAAACAAACTTTCTGACACTTGCAGGACGAGCAACCCTTGCAAAAGCAGCTCTCAATGCTATCCCTAACCACAATATGCAATACATATCCCTCCCAAAGAAAATCCTTCAACAAATTGACAAAATCCAGCAGGATTTTATTTGGGGGACAACCGCTACTAAAAGAAATATCCATTACGTTTCGTGGGATGTTGTAATCCTTCCAAAGGACCTAGGTGGCCCAGGGATACCAAAGGCATGTCATAAAAACCAAGCCATCCTAGCAGTTCTTGCTTGGAGACTATTCACCAACCCATCCACACTGTGGGCGGATATTCTAATCCAGAACAACTGTAACAAGATCAATATCAAGGCCACCTCCCTCATTTGGCAAAATGTCATGAAAGGGTAGGAACCATCAGCAAGGGACTTGCTTGGGATATTGAAAATGGCAAATCCATAAACTTCTACTATGACTGCAGGGCCCCAAGCAAAACGAACATTCGCTCAATCATTCATGGTCCTCTAACCAAAAATGAGAGCAATCTGACCCTTGATCAGGTTTGTGTAAATAACCAGTGGGACTGGTCAAAAATATCATTTGAATTACCTACCAATGTTATCTCAGACATCACTCCCAGCCCTTTCACACAAAACCCCCAGGCAGTAGACATACCCCTGTGGATGCCAAACATAAATGACACCTTTACCACCCACTGAGTCTACAAATTACTGCAGCAACACATCCCAAAAACAACCGACTATGATTGGATCTGGAAACTGCACACCCTAAACAAAATCAAATTTTTCCTATGGTAGTATTTTAAAAATAGGCTGCCCACAAACTCCTACCTTCATCAAATCGGAGTTACAATGGAGAATATTTGCACAATTTGTAAGAGAGCAGAAGAAACCATAACTCACATCTTCCTAGAATGCTCTGTAGCCCAAATCTTTTGGGATACTATAGGCATGGAAACTAACAACATCCCTCGCAATAAATATTGGCTTTTAGCTATTAAAAACCTCCAAATACCGGTTAACCATAGCTCCATAACCTGGGAGGATGTCTTTCCTTTTGCAATATGGCATCTCTGGCTAAATAGAAACAATAACTTCTTTTGTAATTCTTCAAACACCACAAACTGCCACATGGTTAATACACGAGCCATTGAGTTTAAGTTATTAGCATCCAACTATAAAGGCAAAAAACACAAAACTCCGGTACACATCAAGTGGTACCCACCACCATCTCACAAGTACAAGCTAAATATTGATGCCTCCATGGATAAACATAACACTGGAGGCATTGGGGGTGTAATTAGAAATAGATATGGAGACTGAATTATAGGCTTCTTCAACAGGATCAAAGCCCATAACTCCACACATGCAAAATTGCAAGCACTCCAGGCAAGTTTGAATTTGGCATATGAAAAAAGACTAACACCACTGGAGATTGACACTGATTCAACAAATATAATTAAACTGCTTCAACATAATATATCCCCTGCCTATACTAACAATATCTTAAAATGCAGGTACTTGTTGAAGAAATTGGGGAATCCACTGATCTGGCATAGTTTCTGCGAAGGCAACAAGGTGGCACACTTTTTGTGTAAATGGGGTTCCAAGCATCACCTAAGCTCTACAACTACTATTTTGCACTCACCTCCGGATGCTGTAAAGAAGGCAATCCAAGACGACAAAGATGAAGTTTTAACTAATAGACTAATATCAAGCTCTATATGTAATATATTAGCAGTACTTGGAAACCTTAGTATTATTCTGCTATTACTAACAGTGATGTAATTCCCCCTTAATATTTTATAAATGAATCTATCCCTATTTATATAAAAAAAAAATTTAAGCTTAACTGATGGTGCATTGTTTGTATGTGGAAGAGCTTTTTGCGAAATTTAAAATGCAAAAAAGGACAAAAAGACAGGTAGAAAGTTTGTATCTTCTATAGTTTTTCTTTCCTCTTAGGGCTTCCCCTATAGTCATAGGAACAAGGCAGTAATAGGGGTAATGAAATAAAGCTACGTATGCTGGTCTCTTAGCTGAAGCATGAACCCAACCCGTGTGTACGTACTCCTAAAATCCCTAGATGGATTTTGATATGGTTATGTTTCCAATATTTGCTCTACAAACACTAAAAAAGTTAAATTGGCAATTAATAGGTCTACGTTTTTCTTCTCTTCAATTTCTTGTTCAGTAATGTCGACATCTACAGTTGCTCCACGTCTAACAATCTGAACGGTTCAAATTTTACTTTCTAGATCCCCATTCCCCTAACTAAGACTCTCCATATGTGCTTTTACTATTTTATGACTTTCGGGGATGGTTAGTTCGGGTTTGGAAGGTTTCGAGTGGAAATCAGAATACTTAGTTCCTTAATAGTAGCTTAAAATGGTTATGTTTGACTCGAGTCTACATTTTGAGTAAACAACATTGGAACTAGGATTTGACAGTCCCAATAGTTTCGTATGATAATTTAGACTTGGACGTATGTTCAGAACGAATTTCGGATGACCCGGGAGCGTTTGAGCACTTAATATTTAAAGTTGGCGCATTGAAGGTTTTCAAACTCTTTAAGTTTGGGTTATAGTAGATTTTGGTGTTATCGAGGTCCGTTAGGAATTTCGAGCCAAGAAATAGTCCGTATGGTGATTTGAGACTTGCACGTAAAATTTGATGTGAGTAGTTTAAGTATGATTCGGCGCGTTCGGAGCAAGTTGAAAGCTTGAAGTTCATAATTTGATTCAAATTGGTTTTGGGGTGTGATTTTTAGTTTTTAATGCTGTTTTACGTGTTTTGAGAGTTCGAACAAATCTGTGTTATGGTTATGGACTTTTTGGTGCATTTGGACGGGATCCCGGGTGGCTCGGGTGAGTTTCGGACCTCCCGGAGCTAAGTCCCAAAAATCTGGTGTGCTGGTTCTGGTTTCCTTCTTCGCGATCGCAAGGGTTGTGTCGCGTTCTTAAAGATGAAAATATAAGGGGTTGAGATTTGCTCTATACGTTGGCGAACCCTTGCCCGCGTTCGCGAAGGTCTGGGACATATGGCCTTCGCGTTCGTGTGAAGGGGCCAACATTCGTGAAGGGAGAAAGGCCTGAGAGTGTGAGCTCGTTCCTCTTCGCGTTCGCGATCTGGACCACGCATTTGCGAAGCTCAGGCTTGTCAAACTTTGCATTCGCGTGTGAGTCCTCGCGTTCGCGATGACCTTTTCCCTGGGCGGCAGTTCCGCGATTGTGAAGAAGAAATGCGTGGGCAGTGTGTTTTGAAAATGGGGACTTAGGCTCATTTTCTTTATTTTCTCACTTGTTGGTCGAATTTAGAGTTTTTTGAAAAGGGGGTTTCACCTAGAACTTTGAGGTAAGTAATTTCTATACAATATGAGTTTAAATCACGCATTATAGTATAATGATCCGACCAATCGTTTTGAGAGTATTAGCTTTGTACCCCTATTTATCGCTCCCTCTATTTTATTTTATGGTTGCGTGACTTGACGGGAGGATTTATTTTTGGTTTAGGAGTGAAATGGGACACTTAGTCCCTAAAATGGAAGCTTAAGTTTTAAGAATCTGACAGTATTTTGAATTGTATGAAAATGAATCTGGAATGGAGTTTTGATGGTTTCACTAGCTCCGTAGGGTGATTTCGGTCTTAGAAGCCTGTCTAGATGTTGATTTGGAGGTCCGTAGGTCATTTCAGCGTTAATTGGCGAAAGTTGGAAACTTATGTGATTTTTGGAAAGTTTGACCCGGGCAGACATTTTGATATCGGGATCGAATTTTGATTCCGAAAGTTGGAACATGTCCGTAATGTCATTTATGACTTTTATGCAAAATTTGAGGTCAATCAGACTTGATTTGATAGGTTCGAATATCAGATGTATAAGTTTGAAGTTCTAAAGTTCAATAAGCTTGAATTAGGGTGCGCTTCGTGTTTTTAGAGTTGTTTGATCTGATTTGAAGGCTCGACTAATATGATGTTTTAAGACTTGTTGGTATTTTTGGTTGAGGTCCCAGGGTCCTCGGGTGTGATTCGGATAATTTTCAGACGATTTTTGGACTTAGAGGAATGGCTGATGCTGGGCTGTTTCTGGTGTCATCGCACCTATGGTGGGATTGGCCGTATGTGCGGACTCGCATAAGCGAGGTTTGGATCCTAGATGCGAAATTGGCTTAACCCAGATAGAATCGCAGGTGCGAGGTCGTGACCGCATCTGCAGGCCCACAGATGCGAAAGGTTGGTCGCAGGTGCGGCATTGGCCAAGAAGGCCTGGGAACGCAGAAGCAGACACCGCCCGTAGAAGTGAGGGCGTAAAAGCACATTTTTGGTCCACAGAAGCGAAACTTTTGACTTAAGCCTGCGATAGTTTTTCCGCAGGTGCGGCTTCGCTGATGCGACTAAGAAATCGCATATGTGAATTCACTAGGCAGAAAATGGGAAAAAAATGAGGGTTTGATCTCATTTCCATTTTGGGAATTAGAGAGCTCGGATTGAGGCAACAATTTGATGGATTTTCAGAGGAAACATTTGTGTAATGATTCTTGACTCATTTTTTATTATATTTCCACTAATTTATCATTAATTTCTTCGTTTTAATTAAGGATTTGGGTTGTAAAATTGGGGAAGAAGGTGTGAGGTTCTTAGTCCAAATTTTGAGGTTTTAATCGAGGTTTTGGTATTGAATTTGAGTATTTTTAGTATGGGTGGACTCGTGATCGAATGAGTGTTCGTATTTTATGACTTTTACCCGACTCCGAGACGTAGCCCGAGTCAATTTTTTGGGACAATTTTCTAATTTCTTGTTAAAGTCACGATTTCTTTATTTAGATTAGTTCTTTATAGTTATATTTGTAGTATGTAATTGATTTTGAATGATTTGTGCCATTTGGAGTCGGAAAAATCGAGGGAAAGGCGTTCTTATTGACGGGTTGAGCATGATTTGAGGTAAGTGACTTGTTTAACCTTGTGTGAAGAAAATTCCACTTAGGTTTTGGTACTGTTATGGTATTTGAAATTCGTGAAGACCGTGTAAGCGAGGTGATGATTGCGCACTTGGGTTAAATGTTAAAAAATTCGATTCTTGCTGAGTAGTCTTCTTTTAATTCCTTAATCGAGTTGCCTTAGCATATGTAGTTATCATGTTTATCCTAATATCACATGTCTATGTGTTTTAATCCTTACTTGAAAATTGTGCAACATGCTTAGTTGAATCTCGTTGTTCCATCGGTTATGAGTTGTGTATTTATGTTTTGAACTACTAGGCGGTACCTCGGGAGTTCCCCTGTTGCATATTTACTTTTTGGACTTCGATGACGTACCTCGAGAGATCCCTGTTGCATATTTACTTTTGGGATTATGAGACGGTACCTTAGAAGCTCCCCTGTTGTGTATTTACTTTTGGGACTACGAGGAGATACCTCGGGAGAGCCTTTGTTGCTTACCCCTATTTGCTGTGTTGTTACCTTTCTGTAATTTCTCATTGTTAAATTCTCAGTATTTTCATTATATTATTATCTCCTTTGCCTTGTTTCCTTTTTATTCCAGTATGACCCTGACCTGACCTCATCACTACTCTAATGTGGTTAGGTCTGGAACTTACTAAGTCCTGTTGTGGTGCACTCATGCTACTCTTCTGCACATCTTTTTATGCAGATCCAGGTACCTCCTACCAGGACCGATATCAGTGAGCAATGAGTATGTGGAGACTTCAAAGTACCTCTGCTAGTATCTGCAGACCTCGAAGTCCCCCTCTATCCTTATTATGTTATTTTTCCTTATTCACTTTAGACTCTGATGTATAGAGGCACTTGTATTTCTCTTAGAAGCTTGTGACTTATTTCTACTGGGTTTTGGGAATTATAATTATTTTGAATTGCAGTTTTATTTATTTCAGATATTGAGATTTGAGTTTTCGCTTAATATTCAGTTATTTGGTAAGACTAGGTATCGTCACGACATCCTACGGAAGAAAAATGAGATCGTGACATATAGGTAGATTTTAACATAAAAATTGTAAAATTTTTAGGAGATTATTGGAAAATCTAGGTTTTGATAAAGATGGAACTAAACCACAAAAAGGACTATATAATTGGGTAGAAATTATATATTTGAGTTTGTGAGGCTATGGGTAACATTTATCTTCGAAAAATTTCCGAAATCCGGGCATATGGGACCGGGGGTCAACTTTAGGAATCTTCCAATTTGGGTTGGATAATTACTCTAATAGCCAAATCATGGACTTGTAAGTGTATATTGATTAATTTACTATTTGACTAGCTTCGGATTGTTTGGCACCAAGTTGAGGCTTTAGCGTGAATTTGTGGGCTGGAATGTGAGCTTTGGGACGAGGTAACTCTTGCGTAACCTTGTAAAAGGAAATTTACCCCATATGTATTTTAAATTACTATTTACTTCTAATTGTGGGTGTTACGTATGCACGAAATGATCATAATCCGTGTATAGCTACAAATCATGCGTAGGTCCTGGTTGTTTTTGTAACGCCCCAAAAATCGAGGAGCACGACCGGCGCTCAATCGAGTGAACCCAACTGAGTAAGCCTTATTAAACATTTCCTACCCAACTCGATATGAATAAGGTAACTATGCTTTCATTCATTTATTTAGACGAGGAAAGATAGTAGTACATTCTACATTGTTAATTCACTTTAAATCACATCGTTAAACCGTGGATAAGTTCCAAGATTCCATGCAAATACAATTACACTTCATAGAAACGAGAGTTAAAGTTTCAACATAGTTCATAGACCCACCCATCACTCGTACATAACCCACACATATGTCTACGGAGCCTCTAAGGATGTAAAAGACAAGTATGAGAATATCGGCAACAAGGCCCTGGCTATACCTCAAAAGTAGAAGTCTATAACAAAAGATGTGCAATATAACATCAAGGGGCTCACCAAGACTTTGAGAAGAAGGATGCTCCGCTACACACGATCGGCACTATCCGCTATGGAGCCACCTACATTCATTTAAAAATGTAGTGCCCCCGGTAAAAGGGACGTTAGTAACATAAAATAGTACTAGTATGTATAACTAAACACCATCTAATTAGAAAGAACTTGCATACACAAATAAGAAAATCACAAGTATCACTCAAAAGCTTTAAACAACCACAACATTATCAACAATAAAAGAAACGTACAACTTTCATATCATGTTTCTATAGCCTTTATTTTGGGGCATTTCATACTATTCAACATTTGTTCACATTACCACTGCTATCTTGAGCAGAGTCTGATCTCGACCCGATCGGCTAGGTCGCCTCAATTGAGACATTTACTTCGATCACAAATACATTACCACCATGAGCGTGATATGGTGTCCGATCTCAGCCCGATCGGCTAGGCCGCCTTACCATGGAGTTTTCGTTTTCCATCAATTATCTCATTTCGATCTTTGTTTCCCATAACATCTCATAGGCACTTGGGGCCATAGATGTCACATCATATATTTGGCACTAGTCCACATTTCACACCATTCCCAGTTTCAATGACAGATTTGCAATTTAGGAAAATATGGGCACACAATAGCATTTAGGATTGTAAGCATATATGAGACTTCACATGGATAACACAACACATATAGCTTCAAACTCAAATTTAACGTCTAAGCATTTCAATACATAATTCATATCTTTTTCCCCTTTTCAACTTATCAAGATAACACATCGATCATGTTGAGACACATTTTTCTCGCATACAAGTTTACAACACCAATTCATGTAAAGTATCGATCAATCCAAGAACCCAAATTTCAGTCTTACCACATTTACACAAGCAACAACGGAGCTCAATTTCTAAAAGATGAGGTTTTAGCCATACATACCTCAAAAGAGCTTTCCTTAATCCTATAATACTCCGGAAAGTTTGCACTTCAATCTATTTAAGCAATATAACACAATTTAACTCATAAGCAGAAAAAGATCATAATCTAAGCTCTTTTGAGCATTTTATTGAGCGTCTAGTGTTCATTAAGGCCTTATGGTTATTTTATGCAAGATTACACTAGCCCATTACCCATGCCTCTTCATTTATAATTTCCTATATTCTTCAAGAACACATGCATGGAATGCAATCCCCCTTATCCCCATGAATTACCTCACTAATGACCCTTTATGGCTATTTGTAAAAGTAAGAGCTAAAGTGATGAAGTCTTACCTCTTGGGATGAAGTTTTAGGTCCCTCACTTGATTATCTTCAATGATTCAACAAGGATTCACGGAGTAATTTTGATGGAAAACACTTTCCCTCTCTTAGACCCATCTCTCTCCCTCTAGAAGTATCAGGAAATGGGCTCAAAATGAGATATTGCACCGGATATAACGATAGAGGGTCGGGTTTAAAATATAGAAAACTGGAGCTCCGACTCAGGTCCGCGATCGCACTTGCGAATGCAAAGTTAACATGCGGCCTGCATAATGGACTACAAAATGCTTCCCAAAAACCTGAAGACACTGTTTGGGTATGTGACGGAAATGTGGTCCGCATACCCATTCTGCGGTCGCATAATGCATCGCAGAACTGCTCCTCACAAAAATTCCAAGGTAATTATGCGACGACTATGCGACCCGTATACCGATTATATGATCGCATAATTAACTGCATAACTGACCTCAAATTTGACCAACACACTGTTTCATTATGCAGTAATTATGCAGTCTGCATAGCTGTTATGCGATCGCATTTTTGACCGCATAATGGTACTTTTCTGAAAAATATTATCTCTTACCTTTTAATGTATAGATCAGTCCAAAGGGTCCGAACACACTACTAACACCCCTTCCTAATTTGGCACTACGGGCTTTCGAGTTTCGAGTACAAGTTTTCACAGGGCCTTACAACTTTAGGACCATATCATGAAATTACTTGTATTATTTGCACTCTACTTGTTAATTAAAGTGCTTAAATTATATTGATGCTTGATAAAGGATTCTTAAAGACCGAACTTTACTTGCTTTAAGTTTTAGCGAGTTACTTGACCATAGAAATTGTGCCTCTTGTGTGTATTAGTCTTGTGATAACTCTTAAATCGAATATTCATAGAGTATTCTTTCTTCTTGTGGAGTGGACCAAATACCTCAGCAGTACAACAAATGCATCTATGTTTCGTGCCGGTCGACCCTCGGCAGTGTACATATCATTCTGGATCGGACCATACGACCTCGACATAAATCATGTATAATAATGCTCGGAGTCCAATTACACTTGATATTATTTTTATGACTTGAAAAATTATAATTTACTTGATGGCCGCAATTGTTGAAGTTAGTATGTGTCAGTGGAGATTTTCAATTGAATTTTAGTTAAAGAATCACTTATTTACTATTTGTTATTGTGTTATTATTATTATTGATGTACTCCATGACTATTTAGAATTTTCGTATTTTATTTATAGGCCCATATTAAGTGTCGATGTCTACCCCTCGTTACTACTTCGTCGAGGTTAGACTGGATGCTTACTGGGTACATGTTACTTATGTACTCACGCTACATTTCTGCATTAATCATGCAGAATCTGAGGCATGTGCATCTGGCAGTCATTCAGGTGCGCATCTCCATAATCCTGAGCCATAGTGGTAAGCTGCTCCCTGAGTCCGTTCTATAGCACCCGCGGTCTCTTTTTTGTATTTACTTTCTCTCTATCTTATTTCAGGGTATAACATATGTGTTTTGTATATTCTACTAGTTGCTCATACACTTGTGATACCGGGTTGTTTGAACATCCTAGTAGACACATTATGGTTTTGAATATTTATTTCACTATATTTGCTCTTTCATTAGTTTATGCTTTAGTGTACTATAATTTTCCACTTCTCACCTACTTGATAAATGAAAATTAACTACTTTGAAATTATTAAAAAGAGTAAATACATGTCTAAGTTTACCGTTGGCTTTGCCTGGCGACGACGTTGGGCGCCATCACGGCCTATAGGGGAACTTGGGTCGTGACACCACGACTTGGAGTAATTTTCATGGGTGGCCATTCAACTTTGTGTTTATTACGCAAAAGTCATTTTTCTTCTTTTTGTTACGTAAAAATCATTCAACTTTGTGTTCATTCCTCAAAAATAATTTTTCTTTCTTTTGTTACACAAAAATTATTTTAATTTGCTCTATTTATTATAGTAGTCACATTAGCTAGACTTTATAATACTTTTATTTGAAAAATCTATTATGCGCTTGATTATAAATCCTCTCATTTATGTAACACCTTCTATATACTATATACTATATAATATATTTTTACCTAGGTATTTTATTTATAATTAAAATAATTTTATACTATTTTATTTATTACAGTTAAAATATAGTTATGGAGAGGGAAAGAGTTAATCCAACTTGTCATTGTGCAAAATATACGTATTTTATTCATTGGATTAATGAGTATGGCTTGGCTGATAAATCAGTAAGCTTTGATTTTATAAGTTTCACTAAAATAATTTTGTTAAACATGGTTAACAACGTGGATTTGAGATTTGTTTACGGTAATGTTACCGACAAATTTAATAGTGCTACTTATATAGCTTGAAAATTAATGTTAAGAAAAAAATTAAATGTATAAATATATTTTAAAATAATAAATAAAATAATATTAAGTTATTTTAATTATAAGTAAAATACTTGGGTAAAAGTATATTATATAGCATATAATATAGAGGGTGTTGCATAAATGATAGGTTATAATATCAATGGCATAATAGACTTTTGAGGTGAAAGGTTTGTAAATTTGGTTAAAGTGACTATTGTGATAACTAGAGCCTAGTTTAATGATTTTTGTATAACAAATGAAAGAAAAATAATTTCTGGGTACTGAACACAAAACAAAATAACTTTGCATAACAAAAGAAAGAAAAGTGACTTTTGGATAATAAACACAAAGTTGAATGACCAACCATGAAAATTACTCCACCAGTTGTGTATGTCTTTTCAAAGAGTATATATAAGCATCTTGGACTAGTAGTGCCATCTTAGATCACGAGCACCTTACCTTTGGGACTACGGATGCAAGGTCTATTTACTCTTTGAGTGCAACAACAAATTGCAGAAATGTAGCTGATCATACTTCCTCAGCTCTTTAACAATCATGATAGGCTGTCCAACAGAACAATTTTATTGCGTGCAAACTTGCAACCAAAATAGGGTTCGTGCAGCTGAAGGAGAGATATATTATCACATGCTAGTTGAAAGTTGAAATTATTTTCGAAACTTATTTTGAAAGAGTAAAAAGCTTACGAAGTTGCCATTAGCACGAATATAGCTTTTGATGAGCAAAACTTAGCGTAAGTTGCTCAAAGAAGATGAAAAAGCCTAGCTTATCAGATTATTTTATATCATTACATTTACATTGCTTGCTCTAAATGAAAGACAGACAACTTTTCTTTTGAAAAAATTGAGTTATCTACTCGTTAATTTGAGAAGGGAATCGACATATGGTCCTCTAAATTTTGTATTCCCCAAACGCACTATCAATCTCGAGTTCTAGCCATAAAATACACCTAACGCCAAACTTAGCAAAAATTATATTTTGCCAAAATTTAAAATACGAAATGGACAAACAGATAAAATAGTAGAGTTTGTAACCTCGTACAGTATTGATGGTAGGCTAGAAACTCACTTTTTAACTATATCTCGCAATCTAATTACTACACTATGATTGTATTTAAGTATAATTGCTAGTACTTTGTAATTATTAAGTATGTTATACTGTGTAGGATATGATTTCGAGTTGAGAAGCAAGTTTGGAGCTAAAATAGATGAATTGGAGCTATTAAAGTCCGAGTAAAAGCCCAAAGAATTAAGCCGGAATTGTGATCGCGATTCGAGGACCAAGTATGGATTTGAAGAAAAATTCAAAGCGCAAAAAATATACTAATGCACCGCGCCGCGCTAGTGCAATTTTCGTGCAAAGTGAAAAAGTTAAGCCTCTGAACTTTTTCACTAATGCGGTATATAGTGACCGCGTAGGGTGGCGTGCTAGTACAAAATAGTGCCCAACTTTTTCTATTTCGGCTCAAAGAGGGTAGTTTGGTCCTGATGTGTTCGTACTTAGTATAAATATACTGGAAACACATTTTTAAATGGACTTCTGACCTAAGAACGATTTGGAGAGCATTGGAGGCTTCCTGATTCAAGAATTCATCATCCTTCCACCAATTTAGTATGTGAGTTTGGATTGTAATATTGGATTAATATTTTCTTATTCTTCAACTTTATTTGTGATGACTTTCTCGATATATATGGAGTAGTTTACTTTTGGTTTGACATGATTTCGTGACTTTGTTGTTGTTTATGGATTTGACTATTGTTTATTTGCTTGAATTTGTTGGAGGAGCCATAATATTAGTTGTAATTTTATCCTTTATATTGTTTAATCGAAAGAGGAACATCTTATTGAATATTAGTGTAGCGTATGCCGTATTTTATTTTGGTGATTCTTTGAAGTAATCAAAAATTTAAAATAGCTTTTTGAGTTACCATTTAAATTAAGATTGAGAAATATTCGCGAGAAGTTTCTCTTAGACCATCTATATTGACGAATTTCTTGCAGGTTTCACCGCTCTTTATATTAGTTTATTTGAAAGGATTAGGTTTAATCGAGAAAGGAATATGAATCAAAAGTATAAGCTAATCACTTTTTGAATTCGTGAGAATCGACAGAACTTTAAGAGTGAAATTTAACAATGTCAAATCCAAGATGTCTTGAACCTATCATGTCAAAACTCCTTTTCTTCGTATTGATACTAACTCATTGATCTGCTCTCTAGTTTTATGTGATTAATTCTTACTTGCCTTTAATTTAGTTTATTAGTTATAGTCATTAATTATTTCAAATCAAAGAGTTGATCATCTTGAATAGCATTTAATCAAGTAACTACTTGAACATTATTTGAATCAATCATATGGAGATGATAATTAGACTATACTATCTTTGGATAGCGAGCATAAATGTCTTGTTGTGTTTTATGCTCGTTAAATTTTGGCGCGGTTACCGGAGATTAGCAATCAATAGTGTTCAAAATAGTTATTTGTGCTATAGAAATTAGCTTTTATTGTTTTCTTTATTTTTTGTTATTAGCTAACATTTTTTCAAGATTTATTTTGTTGTACCCGACAAGTGCTAGGGAGAAAACTTGAAGAAAATATTCATGATATTAAACTCTAATTGCTGTGAAGATGGAGTTCAACCAGACTAAGAAAACAATTGTTGAGTTAGCAGCTGAACATTATCACAAGTATGCTATTTGCTTTAAATATAGTGAAAATGATCAGTGAGTTGACTGTCAAGCAAGTAAGTATTTGTAATGGACTCATAAACATAAAATGCAAAATTAGCTAAAGAATACTGTATATTCAACAATCATCTTTATTTATTGATCTTCAACTCAATTACATTGGACTATTACAAATTGATTAAGGAAAATACAATCTACAACTCCATCGATAAGTTCAATCTTGAAAGAAGAATTAAGATAAGGTAAGAAGAAGAAGAAGAAAGATCAAGAAGAGAGAATGAGAGTTAGAATATTTGAGAGGGAGAAAGAAATTGTACCGGTCCAAAACTAAATTTTTGGGTCCAAGTCAATTATGTTATAACAACCCACTAACTACCTAATTATCTCCATCGTTGGATTAAAAAAAATTGGGCCCTTGGATCTTGTATTGAAGCCCTAATCTCTTATACATCTCATCTTCCGACATAAGCTTCCCAAACCTAACAATACCACCTCGTTCAAATCAACCTTGTCCTCAAAGTCGGAACTGAGTTGAAAACTTCGGAAATTGGCCCTTGATGTAACACTAGTCCTCCCATGTAGCTTCATCCTCGCTAAGATTGGCCCGTTGTACAAAAATCTTCACAGTCGCTGTGTTATTGAACTTCATCATTCTCCTCTTTAAGATTGCTAATGGCTGCACTAAGACGCGTCCATCACTGTCACATACTGGAGGTTGCTGATTAGACACGATTGTTGGTCCCACGCGGCGTTTCAACTAGGAGATGTGAAATACATGATGGATTTGAGACCTTGGTGGCAGATCTAGCTGGTATGCGACTGAACCTACTTTCTTTAGTACTGTGTAAGGTCCATACTAGCACAGAGTTTTAGATTTTTTCTCATAGCTAATGATGCTTGTCTGTAGGACTGTTGTTTAAGATAGACCAAATCATCTTCATTTAGGGATCTATCAGTACGGTTTTGGTTTGCATAAAATTTCATGCGAGCTTGAGCTTGCACCAGATTATCTTTGAGGTGCTGTAACATTTGTTGTCGTTGTGCTATGCATGCTCCCACTTGTGAGTGTATTGAGTGAGGTAGAGATCCCAGTGGTATATGTGGACGAATGAATCCATAGAGTGCCTGAAAGGGGGTAATTCTGAGTAAACTATGGTGGTGTCATGACCCTAAACCCTGACCCAGTCGTGATGGCGCCTCTCATGAAGACAAGGCCAACCAACACATACCCCAAATTAATTAATAGATAAAATGATTCATAATCTAGTCATGATAATGATAAAACCCAAAAATAGAGTGAAATATGATAACTAGGAGTAGCAAATGGGCGGGTCGGGTCGGATATGGTTCAGGTTGAAAATGGTAATGAAAAAATGGATCAATTATCCGACCCGACCCATATTTAATATGGATAAAAAACGGGTTAACCGGTAGATAATATGGGTTACCCATATTATCCATGACTTCTTGTATATGATCACTTTTGGGAGATTCTTTGTAAGGCCCCGTGAAATCCCTACTCAAAAACCCGGATCCCATGGTACCAAGTTACGATTGTGTGTTAGAAATTAGTAAATATGCTTCGCGGAACTTTTTGGATTGAATGATGCATTAAAAAGTCAAGAATAAGTTTCGAGAATAAACGCGAGAAATGCGGTCCAGAATGCGGTCGCATAATTGAAATGCGGACCGCATACCTGCCGCAGAGTGAGGCAGAATGTTGGATAAAATTGTAAGTCAGAAATGCGGTCGCATAATCAAAATGCGGACCGCATACCTGCCGCAGAGTGAGGCAGAATGTTGGACAAAATTGAAGTCAGAAATGCGATCGAAATGCGGTCGCATAATCAATAATGCGGACAACATAGTCGTCGCATATTTTCCTTTGAGTTTTGCGAAGGTCAGTTCTGCGGTGCACTTTGCGACCGCAAAATATGGATGCGGACTGCATTCTTACCGCAGACCAAGTCAGAATGTTTAGTTTTTTTGGGAGCATTCTGCGGTCCATTATGCGGACCGCATGTTAATTCTGCGGTCGCAGATGCGACCGCATAGTTGACTCGGGGCTCTAATTTTCTAATTTTTAACCCGACTTCCATATCGATATAACCGGTGTTCTAGCTCATTTTGATCATTCATCTGAGCAAATTCTAGAGAGAGAAAGAGGTTTCTTAGAGAGGGAAAGTCTTCCATCAAAGTATTTTATAAGATTGGGCCAAATCATTCAAGAAAATCAAGTGAAGGCTCCTGAATCTTCATCCCAAAAGGTAAGGCTCCATCACCTCAGCTCATATTTGTATACTTAGCCATATGGGGTTATTAGGGAAGTAATTCACGGGTATGAGAATGAAT